>CABPRJ010001455.1:575270-796794 GCA_902439185.1 Cinara cedri | reverse complement strand
TATATTTAGCAGATAGAACAATGACTACAGAATTT
Organism: Cinara cedri; assembly: GCA_902439185.1. Lineage (NCBI taxonomy): Eukaryota > Metazoa > Arthropoda > Insecta > Hemiptera > Aphididae > Cinara > Cinara cedri. The sequence goes on along the minus strand of CABPRJ010001455.1, from coordinate 796,759 downwards.
ACTAAATTATAAATTATCATTGATCATTATTTTGGTCAATTATCAAGGTGTAAATTAGTTTTTGTTTCAAAGATAATCTAAAACACAATTCTAAAAAAAAAAAATACTATAATTTTAAACCGTATTTTGGGGAATTTCCACTAGTGACTTCAGATTATTATAAGGTTGAGCAACTGTTAGTCCTCTGATAATTTCTTACCTTAAACATTCCTGGCGATGACTAGTGATAATTTAGGTAATTATTATATTCATAATATATATTATTATATACATTATATATATATCATTATATCAATAGATTTATTCCTCTGAAAGTACCTACGTGAGAAACCAAGATTCCCTTAATGTTTGTTATATTCTCTAAAACAACTTATTATTATTAAACGAAAAGCACATATTATCTTTAGAAAGTCTAGTATTGATATGAATCAAATATGTTACTATAGCTATTTTGTCCAATAATATAAGACCAATAAAGACAATGATTACCAGGACCGAACCTGGCTAATAAATTGAAATATTTAGACTGGCCCATTTTATACAATGTGTTTAAAAACAATTTATTCGTAACCTGTTATAAATGACCAAAATTTTACTATAAATTGTGTCTATTTTAAGAAATACTATTACCATTAAGCTTAAACGCAATACTTAATAATTGGGAAAATTATGCCTAGTATAAAATATAATATTAAGCCAATTTTTTTTTTTAAAACAATAATGATTTTTATAAAATAAAATGATAATTTTTATTTAATTGTTTACTTTCCCAGAATTACGTTCTAATGACAAGGGTATGTATTTTACATTGAGATAAAAAAAAAATTAAATCTGCTTTTATAATAAGTGTGCTGAATAGTAAATACATATTCGCAATGTTGTTAGTTATTGTATCATTTTAAAGTGATTTCTTGGTTTTCTCGAAATCAAATATTTATCGAGTATACCATAGGTATATTTCTTTTTCTACGTTTTTTTCAACAAAACGGATATTGTATCTTTGTGTACCTGCGTTTTCCACTATTTCTGCATTCTGATAGTTTAGACTATTTTTGCATAGAAAAAACACTTTCTGATGTTCTTAACTAATCAAAGTAAAGGTGATCTCTGCTAAACAAAGTTCGAGCAAAAATTGTTTTTATTTTAAATAATTTTACGTGAAGTGGATACTGCCTTATGGAAATATATTAAATAATTATAATACATTTTTTTTTAAAGATGAACCAATGTCAAGTATGGATTTTAATTAATTACTTTAGAATAAATGAGTTATTTTGTGAATCCTAACAGTAACAAATAAATTGCCACACAGAGTAATCAATCCTCAAGAAGTACTATTCTCCCATGCCCAAACATAAAAATGAAAAACTTCAACAGTTGGTTGACAGGAATTTAAATTTTTATATTATAAATGAGTTTAATCTAAACTTTTTAACAATCTATAGAATTTTTAAAATAGATTGCTTTTGAAAAATTTAAACTTGGTGTTGCTTAACCTAAAATTACGAACTTTATTTTTCTGGTTTAGTGTTATATTTCTACCGTTTATTATTTACTGATATATCTGTTACCAATTTTAAGACTTAAGTGTGATTGATTTTTAATTATTTAACTAACATTAATTACACTGGTCATAATTACACGTCACTAAGGTTTATTTATTTTTCGTGCATATTAATTTATAGTTCCTGGTTCAAACTGTTCAGTTTTTAAAGTTGCCCGATTTTTAAAATTTCGGTTAAACGTTTAATATTTTCGATTTGATGTCGTACATAATTTTTTATCAACAACGTTTTTGAAGAATAAATATTTAATATTTTGACAACATAACTTATACAATATATTACGCTCTTTTTTTCTAATGAAACACAAGAATAACTAATTCCAAAAGAGTTTGGAACCGTAGTATCACAAAAAAAATCTTGAATATATTTCGTAATGTAACGTTTATTATTTACATAGTAAATCCGCCTGGATCCTAATTTTTGAAATGTATTGTACATTATTTGACATATTTATCGCATTCAGTATGATGATAAAATCATTGAAGGCAATTAATTTATATTGAAATTTTTATTTTTAAACTCGTATGGATAAAATTATATCATTTATCGAATGCGATAAAGTGTGTCACATAAACCACAGTAGTTCATGTCAAAACAATTTTGCATACGATATTTTAACCTCGCAATGTAATAATTATGTGATTTTTATTATTAGACATATTTGATGTAGCTTCATGGCAAATAATGACGTTATTTTTATACATTTAGTTTTTTTATTACACTTGTCAAATTTTCAAAACGCACCCCTAAAGATGGTTTAGTATATTTTATTTTAAGATCAATGTTTTATCATATTTAAAAATATTTCCACTATCAAATTTTTTTTTTTTTTTGAAATTTTTAGAAATGAATGGTATGTATAATATAGGTATATTAGCTACATACCGTAATTATATGTCCAAATAATATATATTTGTAAGTCAAAATAAAAATATATTTCATAATTGCTATAGCTGGATGCAAAAAATATATGAAGCATGTTTTAGTAACGCCTATTTCCAGTAAGTATTTAACGAATTATATTTAAGTTAACATATAATTAATAATCCGTATAATACAAATTTCAAGAAGTCAGGAAAATGTTTTTACAATATGCTTTAAACTGTTTAATAATACAAAATGTCTAAATGAATATTATAATTAAATATTAATTTTAATCCCTACTGTTGCGGGATTAGGAATTGTACATCTAATTGTCGTGTAAGTGAATAAATTAGTTCGTACTAGGAAAGGAAAGTAGCCAGAAAATGTCTGTTTTGGATGATCAATAATTTGAGTCCTAGTATTATTTTAAATCATTTGTTTCTAAACAAATTTTGGAGGTTTACCTCACACTAGTGGCAGTGTGTTGTATTCTATAACATGAATCTTGCTAATTCAACATTTATCTTTAGTTGGTTAAAAACAGATCATCTTTATAGTTTTAATGCCTACAGTAGCATGGTTTAATGTAAATGAATTACAATGCCCGAATTTAAGATTAAGATTTGCATTAAAGAATTAAGACATTAAATATTTTTTTCAGAAATAATAATACCATCGGAATTTTTGAGATTTTATCCATAGGTATGTAGATTAGAAATGTATTGTCAAAACTAAAAATTTAATTAATATATATATATATATATATATATCCATATATAATTAACTTTTTAATTAATTAATATATATTAATTTAATATTTTGCTCATTTTATTAACCTCAGCCAAATCCTTCATTTTTCAATGAACGGTTTAAAGTGGTACCATAAAATATACGACGCACCTTAGTGAAACGGCTTTTTATGGAAATTAAGTACTTGTAATTTGTCTAAATATTACCTGTTTTAAGCACAATGCTCCAATGTAAAGTGCCATATGGGACTATAAATAGTACGAATTTCTATCAAAACTAACCGTCCAGACATATCAACAGATAACAGTGTGACCGGAGATGAAGTCATTCAGAGTAAATTATAGTTTAAAGATTTAATGAAACACATTCTGTGAGCATAAACAATATTGAAACGTTGTAAAAATAAATTCGGCACAATAACATCATCATCCGGGTTGAATGCCTAATGATAGAGGATATCTTGTTGATATGATGGAATATTTAGCCATATCAAAACATTTCAGTTTTACAAAACTAATCAAATTTTTTAATGTTGTTTCAGCATTCTCTGTTAATATTTACTATAGGTAATATATTAATATATGTAGTTTTTATNTCTTTCATTCTCATAATTTATCTCACTTTCTCTCTCTCTCTCTCTCTTGCATACATTTCTCTCTGGTTCTCTTTTTCTGGAGCTGTTTTGCCGTAGCATATAATAATTCGTTTCGTTGCATTCAAAAACGTTGTCACATCTAGAATAGGCCAACATAAATGTTCTGTATATATATATATATATCATAATAATAAATATTTAATCATTTTTTTTAATATGATTTTTTAATTTAATAACAATAATAACTATGCTGGTGAACTACGGTGAAGATTATAATATAATTATATTTTTTTTACGAGAATGTGGAAATAATCACTTACCTCGGTATACTGCTTGAAGTTCGTTGTTTAAAATGTAAGGAGCAGGTATAAAGACTTTTAAGTTTCGATAAACATTTGTTGTTTTTCTAATTGTTGTGTCACCAGGTCAACGATATCAATAGATATTTATGTAACTATACTCGGATGTCGGGTGGCTAATAAGTGATGACTTACGGTTGATGAATTTGTTTAGTGTAACGAATCGCTAACCGACGTATCGTTGTATAGTAGTTGTAATTAAATAAGACGAGAACAACACAAATGTACAAACAACTGTTTATTCCAATTGACCACCAGGAACTGCGCTATGTTGAGATTGTGCTCTGGTGACTTAAAGGCAATGTATTGTGTGTAGAAGGGGATGGAAAAAAAGTAAATAAATGAATATGTTTACATGTGTAATAGAAAACAAGGTGACAATAAGTACAATATAAAAATATGGGAAAACCAGGAATAACGCAGGAAAAACGGGAAAATCTATACAATTTTAAACAAACATAACTAATGAGAATATATAATGCCTACTTTGTGCCCAAATGAATATTTTGAGTTAACAATAGAAACATGCTTACTCCGTGGCCGTAGAATATTTTGCACGTTGCATTCGGTAAACTCATCGTCTGTCATTCTCACAATATATCTCACATTCTCTCTCTGTCTCTACCTCTGTCCCTCTCTCTTACATAAATTTCTCTCTGGTTCTATCTTTCTGGAACCATTTTGCCGTAGCAAAAAATAATCCGTTTCGTGTAATACAGTATTTCTTTTTATTCGACACGAATATAAAATTGCCAGAATTTCTCTGATGATTGNGGTAAACTCATCGTCTGTCATTCTCACAATTTATCTCACATTCTCTCTCTATCTTTACCTCTGTCTCTCTCTCTTGCATACATTTCTCTCTGGTTCTATCTTTCTGGAACCATTTTGCCGTGTCAAAAAATAATCCGTTTCATGTAATACAGTATTTTTTTTTAATCGGCACGAATATAAAATTGCCAGAATTTCTCTGATGATTGTTGGTATTACCGATTATTTTATTTTCATAACCAATTATCATTTCCACATTTTGACCGCCGGCACCGGCACCGACACCGCACCGTGAATAAGAGCCGGCCTTTCTTAACACTGGTTTACTATTTTAAAAATAAAAAAGTATATAATTCATATCAAAAAAATACGTCCTAGTAAAATATGGACGGTTGCCGACAGGTATACATACGGAAATTTCATGGCTACATTAATGTATAACTGCAAACAACGATAAGCCATTGCATACGAAAAAACGATTCTGAAAGGATATCAATTAAATATGGTGATGATTTGTTAACAGTATATATATCATATTATAGTAAAAAAAATAAATATGCCTTTTATATTTCTTTAACNTTTAATTATTCACTGAGAGAACTGCTAAAAAAATCGAAAAGTGAAAAATTTCCTTATGGTACCTTTTCAATAAAATTTCCTTTTAGAAAAAGATAGTTGATACTGTTTAAAGTTGGATTAAAATTACTGATACAAAAGTTGTCAAAGAAAATAAAATCGTAATAATATAATAAAATATTTCGTACATTTTCCCTTCTTTTTTTTCGGTTTTTCACATATGATGTTAAACTTTTGAGAAAATCGAAAAATGACCACCACAAAGTACCTCCCAAAATCGATTTTCTTTCATTAAAAATGATACACATTGAAATCTGGGTATGATTTCTGGTACAAAAGTTGTAAACAGAAAAAAAAAATGGAAAAAAACGTCTTTGTAAAACAATGAGCTCTTCGCTCCAATCAGATTGCAAACATTTTAAAAATATTCAGCACTAGTTCTACTTCATGCAGGCGTTTCGTTGCGTTTTCGATAAACTAATTACCATAATAACGAAAAAGTAGTCCGATGATAAAACGAATTTTGGCCTGCTATTTTTTGGCACCCCTTTTAAAAGGAATAAAATAGTGCCACCGATATGCAAAAGTAGATAAGTTTTCCGGTGGTCTTAGACTCAAGGGGTTTCGGGGACCTTGAAAAGTATTCTGAAAACAATTTTTTTTATATTTTATAACAATTGTTCTAAATCGTATGTGGCATTTCTAGTCACAGTCAGTAAAAAAAAAATGAATAACAGATAAACGCAATGAACTTAATAATCGTATCACGACTACTCTGGTCTGCAATTAATGACAACCGCAATAACTATTTCCACGTGCATAACAAATAATAAAAGTTCTATAGTAAACGTATTCCGAATTTTAATAAAAATTCAATTGAATAGTTTCTTAACGGCCCCTAGGCTCTCTCCCGTCTGGCTGCGGCACTGATCTGGTAATCGCAATGAACTTAATAATCGTATCACGACTACTCTGGTCTGCAATTAATGACAACCGAAATAACTATTACCACGTGCATAACAAATAGAAAAAGTTCTATAGTAAACGTATTCCGAATTTTAATAAAAATTCAATTGGGTAGTTTCTTAACGGCCCCTAGGCCCTCTCTCGTCTAGCTGCGGCACTGATCTGAAACGACTGTGTTTCTTCAACAAATATTATACATTTATTCACAATCCACTGTTCTAGGATTGAATAATTTTAGTAATTAAATCCGTAGATTTTTTGTGCAAAACGTTAAGTAGGTAACATAAGAAAAACTAATAGAATTTCGGTACATCCAGAAAGTTACCATGTTTTTATGCTCTAGAGTCTAGAAAGTTACTATGTTTATATATCATCACATACAAATCATTGTGAGTTTTTACCGCCAATAAATTCGTTTTTGTTATCACCGCGAAATGTGCGGTTTTCGTTTAAAGGTTAACATTGACTTTGTATGCGTAAATACACGCATTAAATATACGAATAATCTTCACCTATGTAAAACAATAAACAAATAGAATTATCAACTGTATTCGTTTAATTTCTACGTTTGTATAGTTTGCACATTTTCAATATTGCTTTAAAAAAAACAACTTATTGTTAGTTACATTTTCCTTCGGCTAATACCACTATATAAGTCTGTGTAAAATACATTTTTTAATAGACATTCATTATTTCTACTTTTCGTAATTAAAATNATTGTAAATTAAATTTTTCTTCGGGATAATACCCTCATAAAAGTATGCGCAAACACATTTTTTTACTAGACATTCGTTATTTCTATCATTGTTAGTTAGAAATTAAAAATATTATATTGCGTATAATATTATAGAGTCTAGGCTTTACATATAAATCATTGTGGGTTTTAACGCCAATNAAAGACAGATATATGTTTGATTATTCATTACTGTGGTCGATTATTCAAACGAAGAAATAACGGGAAAAATATGGACAAAGTTAGTAATATATTCGGGCTACTGTTGTAGACGAGAAGCTGGAGAGGTAGAAGGAAGTTTGAATGTATGTCTGGCATAAAGAGGACAAAATTAATTTACAATTAATTATATTTATTACTATGTTGTTTATTTTAACGGTTGAACTTTGACTTACTAAATTATAATAATATATTGTCGTACACGGGCTGTGCAGTTGCAATGTTCTGCATCAGCACTTATATTCATTGGATCCTAACACGGTTCGTGTTGTGTTTCATAATACAATATTGAAATATTGTAAACAATACACTCTGTATATTTAATGTATATTGAGAATATATTAGTTTATACACAAACTGTATATTTGCTTTATAGATATACATGAGTAAAGTAATGCGTTAATGTTTAGATCACACATTCAAATCTTGAATGTGGCAGCACACAAAAAAACTTAATAGATTGTTATAATCTTGACTGTTGTCTGACTGACCCATAGTCATTTGAGTTATCCTCCCCGTTGTCTATATATTATATTCGTACATACTTTTATAATTATTGCTCTATGGATTCAATTCCATTTATTTTTACAACGCTATTTGTAATCTTAATAGTAATACATATTCTATTCAACAAGTTGTGGACCCAATCAACATACAGTATTTAAAAAATAGAATTCATTGGAATTAATGCGGGTTGAGGGCGGCATAATATAGTTCATCTGCCTGTTTAAAGCGTTGGGTGATATGTCAACTGTGGTATTGTTATGTTGAATGATCCACTATGGATGAGTAGTATTCGTTGTGGATATGTCACTTTAATCTTAACCCAGATAACTCCAAACCGTCCTGCTTAAAAACAATTTGAGTTCCACAGTCTTGTATAAGATCGATAAGTTAATAATAATGGTAATTAATAATAAAAATAATTCCATTTCTAGAGATGGTTCGAGATCTTCCACCGATTAAATTGAAAATGGATTTAAAATCCAATTAGGTATTTTTAACTCGAGGGGGTCTGTGATTATTGATTTCTTGTCAATGTATAGCAATAAAAGGTGGTCATTGAAAATTTGAATTTTTTCAACAGAAATCTTACCATTTGCATTTGAATAGACTTTCAGATTTGAAAACCGACTTAGTTTTTGGAGATTTATTTTCGTTTTTTAAAGGTCGAACTTAGGAATGACTGATGAAATTACCCCTTTGGCATTTATAAAATTCATGATATTTCCTTAAGGCTTCATGTTGACTTCATTCATTTCTTCAAATAAATCTGTATGGTACCCAATCTTTATTGTTTAAAAATTGGATCAATTTTGATAATAAAGTCAATGATTGGGACGAATAATGCGAAAAAACTTGGAACTCAATTACAACTGTTCTGATTTTATGTTCGATAATACATGTCACTGGACACTGGTGTTTTTCTATTTGTTCCATTATTCTGCATTTTAGAGTTCGACTCCCCTTTAATGCGCCTTCAAAACCTACCGACCCCTAAGGACTGAAATATCCCTTAGGAGGTGGTACCACTAACGTTAAGAAATACTGGTCTAAGCTATTCTGACCTAACTTGTTCAAAAAATTTCACTTGTTCCACTATAACGGAACAATACAAATGGCGGATTAAATAAGTACGACAACCGCTTCTCTAAGTAGCTTCATCGATAATTCATTGTCCCAGATTTATCATTTAAGATTGAGATTGTATGAATATAATTGTGGAGACTATATTGGGTGAGATATGGATNTTAAATTTTGGGACGTTATTACAATACTCATACCATAATACTAATACTTATATTGTATTGTGTTTTATTGATAAAAAAAAAAGAATAATTATTTGATTTGTGCTGGTTTTTCTTCTTCTTTTCCTCTTTTATCAAATATTTTGGGTGGGTTATTCCCGTCATAACATTCCAATTGATTTTATCTCTCATATTATCTTAGCATTCACCAGCCGTCCTCCTACAACTTTCTCATCCCAACACATCTTTTTCTAATTTTTTTCTTATCCTTGTTTATATTCATTATCATTTTTATTGCTTTTAATAACAAGCTCAAATAGATCTAAAATTTAAAAAATTAATTTGTTTTTTTTTTTTCTAGACAGTAAGTATTTTGTTTAAAAAATACAAAAAGAGTAAGCGTACTAAAAAAAAAAAAACCCTTATAATATAACCATATAATATTAAGTACATGAGTTCTTATTGAATAATTTTTTTTCAAATTCTTTTAAAATCTGAATTTTATTTTTATTCTAGGATTCTTTGGTAAGTAAATTTTTGAATGTTTTATGCAGTTTTATGATTAATATTAGAAAAAAAAAAAGTTCTAGGTTAAAAGTATAACTTTCTTTTTTAAAATAAGTCTTTATTTTTACTCTAGACGAAATGCGTAAGTATATTTTTTAAATATTTTATGTGATTTGATTAATATGAGCATAGAAAAATACTAACAGAGTCGGAAGTTATTAAAACACCTATACCATAATACTATTTTTTATATTATATTGTGTTTTATTGCAAAAAAAAAAAAAAAAACAATTATTTGACTTGTGCTGTTTTTTCTACTTCTTTTCCTCTTTCAAAAATATTCTGGGTAGGTCATTCCCGTCATTCAGCCACTATAATAAGTAAATTAATGTACACCTGTAAAGGATGAAAAACAGTTGCTAACGAAAAAATAATTCTGAGCAGAGTTTTTTTAAAAGTGATGCTCTATCAACAATATATATTATGTTTAAATAATTAACTAGGCATTGTTTATTTTCTTTAATTACCATTGATAATTTTATACAGTTTTCTTACTTTATTTCCGGTTTTCTCATGTTTTGTCCTGGTTTTTCACATTTCTTGGGATAAAAATTAAAGAATAGAAAAATACCCTTCTAAATTATCTTAGTAGACATTTTCTTTTAGAAATATTGTTATAGAAAATGACCTTATTAAATTACTTTCCCTGCAAGATTTCCATTTGCTGTTATTATAGATCGTCTCATGATTTATGATTTTATCTCATGATTAGGCTTAGGGGCTTCATTGCAGATATTATTCATTCATCGTTAAGGTATGAAAAACGGATTAAGATCGTGAAAATATTTTTATCCCGTCAAGATTTAAACCTTGTCAGGATTTAGATCATAAATTATATCCAAATTTTCAGTAAGAACATTTAATTGACAAAATCACAATCTGAGAAAATTGATACCAAATTGTGTGTTAGCAATTGATACATCTTAAATGTTGTGAAATATTAACATGACCGAAAATATCATCTTTCACAACACATACCTATTTAATACTTAAAAATTTAAATCATAACTTAAGCCTAATATAATGATACAAATGGAGTAAGCATGCATAAAAAACCCTTAAAAATAACCATGTGTTAAGTATTGAGTAATTATCACATAATTTTCTTTCTAAATGAGTTTTTATTTTTATTTTAGAAACAAGGAGTAAGTTAACTTTTAATTATTATATGTAGTTTTAGGATTAATAAGAGTAAAAAAAGGATGTACTTATTAAAAGAATCGGTTGCAGTCACTGTTATGAATAATTTAATGTATACCTGTAATGAACGATAACTTATCGGTAATGAATAAACTATTCTGAATGGAAATCGGTTTATAGTGAAAGCAATAGTTCTGGTTTTTCTTTCAGATATCTTTAATTAACAGAAAAAAAAAAAAAAAATTAAAAACCATGTAAAACATGATTCATTTACATCTCTATTCGTTCTTCTTAGAATCTATAAAACCCTAATAATATATATATTTGACTGAGTAACTGAGTCATTGTTATGTAATTTTCTTTCAAATAATATGTTTTATTTTTATTCTAGGAATAAAGAGTAAGTCAATTTTTAAATTTAGTTGAATGATTAATATGTATAAAAAAAAATAAACGTCCTAGGATAATGAAGGTCACCTGCAGCCCTTGTAAAGTGTAGAAGGTATAGGTGTAGTCGCTGTCATAATTCATTTATTGTATACCTTTAAGCAACGATAAACTTTTGATAATAAAAAAAGATTCTGAGCAGACTTTGGTTGTTAGTGATACTTATTCTATAATATACAGTATGTCCTACCATGTTTGTTGAATTATTTTAGAGAGGGTATTTTTTTTTTCTTATCGATTTTTCTCGATTTTTCTTTTTTTTTTTAAATCACATCAGACAAACTTGATACTTAAATTTTTATTGGCGATTGATAATTTATAAATGTTATGAAATATCAACTTCATTGAAATTATCTCCCTTAAAACTCATACTAATTTGACATTCAAAAATAAAAATCTTAATTTATCCATAATTTAATCATACAAATTGAATAACATGCTTAAAAAAACCTTTATATTATAAGCATATATTAAGTTATTGAGTCATTTTTAAATAATTTTCTTTCTAAAAATGAGTTTTATATTTTTTCTAGGCGAATCGGGTGAGTAAATTTTAAAATTTCTTATAGTTTTATGATTAATATGAGTAAAAAAAAATTATTATATCTTAAAAAGATATAAATAACTTTTGTACAATTTTTCTATGGTGCATATATAAATTGTAACAAATGTGTTTAATATTCGGTATATTAACCTTAACATAACTATACGAAATATCAATAACCATCATGTCACAATGAGTGTCTACTATTCAATAAAAATCATCATTTTATCTGTCAAACCATCAGTGAACATTTCAATGTGCATAATTTTAGTGGGTTATAGACAATGTTTTTGTATTTACTGATATATTTAATTCCAAACACCCGTTATCAAAATCTAAAAAATGTAGAAATTGATGTACATTGTAATGTGCAAGGGGGCCGAAAGGGATAAGTAGATTAATGTATACTTGTAAGAAATTATAAACCATTGCTAATGAAAAAACGATTCTGATGTTTTGAAAACAATATATAGTATGTCATATTATGTAAAATGATCAATTAGGCATTAAATATTTAAATACTTTTTGTTTAGTGTTCTAATTTTCCTATATTTCCATCGGTTTTCTCTCTTTTTCCAACTTTTTTCCATTTGCTTGGAAAACCCTTAAAAAAACTAAAAATGGCCTCCTTAAAGTACCTTCTGATTCAAAATTAATTTCGGAAAAAGTGCTATTATGGTAAATTAGAGAAAAATTACTGGTACAATAGTTGTTTACATGTAAAAAAGAAGGCAATTATATTTTTAACCAAAACATACATTTCTTACATTTTCACTTTTCTCTCCATATTATTTCGGTTTTCATATTTGTTGAGAAAATTCCTGAGAAAATCAAAAAATGACCTATGTAATGTATCACCCTATTTAAATTTTCTTTATGAAAAATTTTTATCATTATTAATTGAGGGGAAATTTCTTGTGGAAAAGGTGTCCACAGAAAAATTAATCATAATATTTCATTAATATATTTCTTACATTTTCCCGTTTTTCTTCAAGTTTCTTTTCGGTCTAACTCATTTTTTGAAAAAACTCATGAGGTAATTGAAAACTAGATTACTGAGCTAGATTACTAGTTTTTCTTTCAGAGATCTTAATCAACAGAAAAAAAAGTAACTAATTATCTCATTAAAATGTTATTCAATAAAATCTCTATTCCCTCCACATAGAATCTAAGAAAATCTCATAATATAATTAATTATATAACTGAATCATTGCAATATTATTCTCTTTCAAAAAATATATTATTTTTTTATATTCTAGATTCAATTGGTAAGTAAATTTTTAAATAGTAAAAAAAATGCTCTTGAATAATTAAGGTCAGTTCCAGGATTTGTATAGGTTTGAAACTTCAAAGAAAATCGATAAATTATCTCCCTAATTTACATTCCCTATCATATTTTCCTTAAAAAAAATTGCGGAAAATTATAAAACGGAACTAGTAGAAAAATTGTTCACAGAAAATGTTTGACATTCGAAGGAAAAACTTTCTAAACAATTGAAAAAATTCCTGTTTAAATTAAATGCTGTAAACTTCCTCATATTTTTTGTTTCAATTATTATGAAAAACAATTAGAAAATCAAAACTGGACATTTTTACGTTCTTTTTAAACAAGTATATTTAAAATACAACAAAAATATCACATGTTACTCGTATTTGTTCGTTTAGAACAACATTTTAAGTTGAATAATTGTTTACAGACAAAAAAAATTCTTCCGTTATTATAAAACCCATGTTCGCTACATTATGATTCTAAAATTACCATAGGACACATTCAGCATTTAATTGGACAGCGGTCTTCTACATCTATTTTTCCTTAATATTACATTTATGTCCACGTCCATATTTGCAGTTACTAATTCTAATTCTCCTAACAAATCTAGCTGTTAACCATATGCAAAATTTAAATATTATAAATTATTACCATCGTTATCTTAAACAGATCTTTTGGAAGAGGAATATAGAATAGACGACAGTAAGTATTCGGTTAAAAATTAATTTTTTTTTAAGTATCGGATATCTATAATTTGCCGACATATTTTGTAATTTTTAATTTATAATTGTTAATTGATTTTACTATATATTTTGTTATACAATTGATGAGAAAACCACATTGTTAATTATATCGTTTTTGTTAAGTATTATTTATATAAATAAATAACGCAAACTTATTAAATAGTCTCTTTTTTATAATAGTAAAAGTGGGAGTGAAGGTATACATGAATAAATTCTATGAGACCAACAGTAATGGACAGTGCCCACCGACCGTAACATGATATGTTATGATTATGAAATACTTATGGTTACAAATATTGTCGCGCTGTAAACGGCATCTTCATATACAACATCTGTTTCCTTAAATAAAATAATTATTTTACTATAGTACTTAATTTGCTATTGTTAGTATAACTTTCATATTTAATATTATTTTTGGTGAATATAATTACATTATTTGTAATCACTTGGAGAATATCGCTGAGGCGGTTAGCTAAACATAATTGGCCTGATAGTTTTATTTATCGTTATAGGATTTGGAGTTTCAATTAATTTCTTGTTGGAAATAGACGAAATGTCATTGCCTAAAGGTATTAAAGATTTTTCGATCTGTAATTGATCATTACGTTTTTTCCAAAAAAGTTGTATCATTCATTGAAGTTCTACGTCATACATATAGTCACCAATACATTTGACGATTTATTATTTTGCCATTTATTATTATTCGTAAAATGTTTAGTCAAAATCTATCACCTATAATAAACTGTATTATTTTATTTCCTGTATGGTTTCTTTTAAGGATTAAATAATAAGACATAATAAAATGCAATTACATTAAGAGCAACTATGCACAAAACTGGTGATTCGTAAATTTTTTTTTGACATTGATGGGTTTACATTATAATATTTAACATAAAAAAAATACTCACCCAATATATTTTTATTTATTTATTTTATAAATAATAAATCAAAAAACGAAATTATTAAAATGGTAATTAATCATTAAAAATTATAGTAAATCAATATAAATAAAAATAAATATGTATACATTTTTTTATTTATATATTTAATTTATTATAGTAAAAATAATACTTTATTATCCTTGTTCAAACGACGATAAGTTCTAACCCAAATCTACAATTAACCACAACTGATTCACTATGATACAATCATTTATATCAAGATATTTTAATAACTCATACTAAATACCAAAATAAATGTCAATTATTCTAGCTATGACCGCCAAGGAAATTCAAGACAAAGTGAAACAAAGTATGTGCAGAATGTATATTAAATCCCCTTTAAAAAATCAATTATTATCATTCCAATATTAATATTAAAATATACATTGATTTAATTACTAACTAGTTAATTTTTATTTCATAGAATATATAATTGACTCTGATGGAGGCAAGTGGTTTAAACAATTCATTTTTTTTTTTGTATATTTAGCAGATAGAACAATGACTACAGAATTTNAATTATCAGGGTGTCAAATAGTTTTTGTTTCAAAGATAATCTAAACCACAATTCTAAAAAAAAAAAAACTATAATTTTAAACCGTATTTAGGGGAATTTCCATTAGTGACTTCAGATTATTATAAGGTTAAGCAACTGTTATTCCTCTGATAATTTCTTACCTTAAACATTCCTGGCGATGACTAGTGATAATTTAGGTAACATAGCCTTGGGTACCCTACCTCCTCCCACAACCATCACATATTATGCTCCAACTTCGTAATTTTTTTTTTCATCTCAATAACGTTTATAACTATCAATGATTTTACTTTTTTATCCAAAAATTATATATCCGTAGATAACAAGGACTGCTCTTAAGTTGAAAATGATTTCCACCATTCTCACAAAGTTGTTACCTGCCCTTTACCAACTTAGTACAAAAATTAGTTATACTTTTCTTATCCTAATTTTAATCTATTAATTATATGGTTACAAATGAATTCTTTTACAGTTTTATCTGTTTAGGTACGTTTTTTATAAATAACACTAATGATGCCACTGCTATTTTCAATGATGCCTTATTCCATTATATAAATAGATCTATTCCACTGAAAGTACTTATCTGAGAAACCAAGATTCCCTAATGCTTGTCAAATTATCTAAAATAACTCATTATTAAAAAATAAAATTGAAAATAACAGAACGCGTTGACATTGTGGTGATAGTATTCTTTCTTATCACACTTGTGTGGTGGTGTAGATATACGGAAACAAATGGACTAAACTGACTTGGGGAAAACATCAAGTAGGCCATCAGATTATTGTTGATGTCGCATTGGTCGGGGGCCAGATAGCAGTGGACACCGTCGTTATTGAACATATTTTATGTCATGTCAGTAACTTTAAGTAAAATATAACTGTAAATAGTAACGAGTGAAAGTGTATCATAAAAAAGGGAAAATAATAAACGAGGTCTTCCCTGGTGATCGTGATACGCGATCACTATTGGACAATCGTATTAAAGTTTCATCTTTTTAATTGTGATTTTTATTTAATGTTGTGTCACGTTGGAGTTATCGATGTAGACAAAAAAGTTGCGCCTAACGTGGGGCTCAAACCCACGTCCCTGATGCTAGGTGTCTTGTGCTTCTCCGACTGTGCTAGCTTCCAATATCTATATTTTGCCCAATAATGTAAGACCAATATAGACAATGATTACCAGGACCGAACGTGGCTAATAAATTGAAATATTTGGACTGGCCCATTTTATACAATGTGTTTAAAAAACAATTTATTCTAAACCTGTTATAAATGACCAAAATTTTACCATAAATTGTGTCTACCTTAAGATACACTATTATCTTAAACCATACACGCAATACATAGTAATTGGAAAATTATGCGTGGTATATTAAATTATATTTGGCCAATTTTTTTTTAAACAATAATGGTTTTTTATAAAATAAAAAAAAATGTTTTATTTTATTCTTATTTTCCCAGAATTATGTTATAGATATAACCGTATGTAATGTATATTTAAATAAAAAAAAAATTAATCTGTTTTTAGAATAAATGTGAGGAATAAGATATATATGTTCAATATTTGTCAGTTATTATATTGTTTTAATTGTGTTTTCTTGTTTTTATCGTAATAAAATATTTATTGAGGAGGAGTATACCCTAAGTATTTTTCTTTTTCTACATTTTTTCAACAAAACGGATATTGTATCTTTGTGTACCTGCGTTTTCCATTATTTCTGCATTCCGATAATTTAGACTATTTATGCATAGAAATAAAACTTTCTGATGTTCTTAACTAATCACAGTAAAGGTGATCTCTTTTAAACAAATATTGAACAAATATTATTTATATTTTTAATAATTTTACCTGATGTGGATAAGGACTTATCGAAATATATTAAATAATTATAATACATTTTGTTTTAAAGATGAACTTGTTACAGGTATGGATTTTAATTAATTGCATTAGAAAAAATGTGTTATTTTGTGAATTCTAATAGTAATAAATAAATTGCTATACAGAGTAATCAATCCTCGAGAAGTATACATTTTTTTGGAAGTCACTCGTTTAAATGTCATGTGCCTCACAAATGCCTCACTACTCTCCCATGCCCACACATAAAACTGAAAAACTTCAACAGTTGGTTGACAGGAATTCAAATTGTTATCTTAAAAATAAGTTTAATCTAAACTTTCTAACAATCTATAGAATTTTTAAAATAGATTGCTTTTAAAAAATTTAAACTTGGTGTTGCTTAACCTAAACTTACGAACTTTATTTTTCTGGTTTAGTGTTATATTTCAACCGTTTATTGTTTACTGATATGTTATCTGTTATCAATTTTAAGACTTAAGTGTAATTGATTTTAAAATATTTAAATAACATTAATTACACTGGTCATAATTACACGTCACTAAGGTTTATTTATTTTTCGTGCATATTAATTTATAGTTACTGGTTCAAACTGTTCAGTTTTTAAAGTTGCCGATTTTTAACATTTCAATTAAACGTTTAATATTTTCGATCTGATGTCGTACATAATTTTTTATCAACAGCATTTTTGAAGAATAAATATTTAATGTTTTGACAACATGATAAATACAATATGTAACGCTCCTATTTTCTATTGAAACACAAAAACAACTAACTCCACCGGGGTTTGGGCCCGTAGTATCACAGAAAAAAGCTTGAATATATTTCGTAATGCAACGTTTATTAAGTACACAGTAAATCAGCCTGGATCCTAATTTTTGAAATGAACTGTACCTAAATTGTCATATTAATCACATTCAGTATAATGATAAAATCATTGAATGCGATTAATATATATTGAAATACATATTAATCGAACTCGTATGGAAACAATTATATCATTTATCGAACACGATAAAATGTGTCACATAAACCACAGTAGTTTATATAATAACCAATTTGCATACATTATTTTAACCTCACAATATAATAATTATGTTCAAATACGGACAGTAATATCATAATACGTTGTTTGTTGATGGGAATGGTTAAATAAGGAATTTTAAACAATGGTCTAAACACACAAATTAAAAGATGGACAAGAGTTTTTGTTGAACGAAAGTGTTTGATTAATAATTTTGTTCGGCCATCGTAAACGGATCACATAAAGTTAAGGTTATGATAAATCACTTCTATTCTCGTTTCCACAAACATTATCCGTAACGAAATTGTTTACCCCGAAATGTGTCATATTCCGTAAATCTGACATTACAAATTAATACAATGTAGTTTTTGAAATTTAAAATAATAATACATTCTAACCAGTAATAAAAAACGCGATTTCTAATAACTGTAAACTACGAGGTGTGGCTATTAAACAACTAGACTGGTTACGAAAAAGTGTTTTATTATAAAAGTTATTCTACATTCAAATGTTCCCCTTCAATATACTCTCCTCCCCTCTTCACACACCGTTTCATTCGTTTCTTCCATTGCTCGAGGCAGTGCTGGAAGTCTGTTTTCGTTAGACCATTCAGGAGTTCCGCCGATTTTTGTTTCACCTCTTCCATCGACTCAAACCGGATTCCTTTTAATGCAGACTTTATCTTCGGAAACAAGTAAAAGTCGCAGCGTGCCAAGTCGGGTGAGTAAGACGCTTGTTCGAGTACTGGAGTGCCTTAAGCGGCCAAATAACGCTTCACGATTATTCTGGTGCAAGATCCACGGCTTGTTTTTCAACAATATCGACCGTTTCTTACGAACTCATTCGTGTAATGTTGCCAAAACTGTCGAATAGTAATGTTGGTTCACAGTTTGACCCTCTGGAACCCATTCAGTCATCACGATGCCATTGATATCGATGAAAACGGTTTTGAATTTGGATTATGACTGAATTGGATTCCGGTGCACTCTCGACCTTCAGAAAATAATTTATGCCACTCAAAAACACGCGCCCGAGATAGGAAATCCTCACTATAGGCCTCTTTTAACAACTTATAGCACTCAGTTGGAGTTTTTTTTAGTTTAACAAGAAAATTTTACGTTTATCCTTTGCTCGTGTTTTTCGTCACACATGGTTTTCGGCACGAGAAAAAAACACGTTCGTTTCAAACCACTACTGCATACATACTATAATAGTGACGAAAACGTGTTTTGGTACGTGCATAGATAAGATATCTAGATACTCAACGCATTACTCGTTTTTTTCACTACCCATCTAGGGTGCCCTCTAGGCGAGCAGTCTCGTTATTTAATAGCCATCCCTCGTATATTTTGTTCTGATTAATTTAATTTTAAATTTTAAAATTTATAAATACGACAAACTTTGTAAAATAGTAAGTATAGGTATAGAATACTGGTATACTGGTATAGGTATAGTGGAAGGAGGTGACGGTAGCGCAAAACTCTTGAAGATTGATTATACTAGAAAGATGAAGAAGCATTAATAAGTCAATATTCTAAATAATTTAAACGTTTTTTTAGATTCTGAGTGGAACGAAGTATTTATAAATTTTACAATGATGTTTATATTTTTTTTTTCTATGGACAACTTTTCTAATTTCTAGCAGTAATTTTGCTCCAATTACAATGATAGCACTTTTTCTGAATGGAAATCTGACTGGAAAGGTACTTTAGCCTTTAGGGATGCTATTTTAAGATTTTCTCAAGAGTTTTCCCAAGCAAATGTAAAAAACAAGGAAAAAACATGGGAAAATTGGGATTAATTTTAATTTTGGAATTAAAATAATTGGAATTTTACCATAATATGACATATTTATTGTTGACAAAGCATCACTATCAACTGAACTCTGCTCAAAATCATTTTTTCGTTAGCAATGGTTTATCGTTGCTTACAGATATATATTAAATTACTTATAACTGTGGCCGCACCCCACTGCCAACCCCATAATTCTAGAACATCTTTTATTATTATTATTATTATTAAATAAAGGTATTGTGCCTTAATTCAACCAACTTATAATTAAGTAATTAATAATTAAATTTTCGGAAGACAAAATTTCAACGTTTGATCAACTAAAATATAACCCAGTTTTCAATACATTTTGTTTATTTTGTATAAATAACTATTTACTAATTATATTTACAACAATTTATTTTAAAAAGAGGCATTTTTTTTTTTTTAATTGCGCATAGCTGCAAAATACTTAACGCCGGCCCTGCCCTTAATAGTAAAAATACATTTATTTGTGGATATTTATGTTTAATGTTTATTGTATATTTAATATTTAGTTCTTATTTTAGTATATGATATTTCTCTGCCTTAGTTATATGGGCATGTTATAATATGCTCATAAGTACATACTACATTGACAACTATAATACAGACATGAGACGTGACTACAGTGATCAGATATTTGATGGATAATATAATCATTTCAAATATTGTAAGTCGTATAGGTATGCATCACATCAGTGTTTAATATAATATTTATGTAATATTACATTACAGGAAAAAAGAACAAAAACGCGTTTCATCCTCCGAGGTATCAGATATCCAACTACCGTCACCGTGATACGATGAAATAGAGATACACTTTGCTTCACGTCATTCGAAATTTTACAAGGAACATTTAAAAGAGATTCCAAGATTAATTATTCGTATAATAAAAACAAATATAAACGTATATGTTTACATACACGTACATAAGTTCTTTTACTGTTTTTAAAAGCCTTTCGCAGAATACATCAGACGTATATATTTATATATAGAATGATTTTTTTTCATCATTACCAGCGATAATCTACAAAGATTCTGAGTAAATTTGAGTCATGATTTTCTTCTGAAATGTATTATCGAATCATTTATCATATTATAATGATATCATTATCTAATTTATAATATTTTCCAAATTGCACGTGATTCATCATAAGTTGCAGAATTACAAAATATGTTTAAACAAACTTCGCCCAGAATTGTTTTTCGTTAGCAATGATGTATTGTTTAGGTTAGAAATAAATTAAATTACTTTATATAATTTTCCACAGGTTTGTTCGAATATTCATACTAAAATTAAAATGGGTCTGATAAATATTATTAATGGTACCTAAACAAAAATTCAATTCAAATCAATTCAAAAATTCAAATTTAAGTGCACACTACAAATTATAATAAAATTTATTTAAAATGTTTGGTCAATTACAATTTTGTTTAAAACCTGTGGGTGGGAGGGAGGGGTAATGTAACGGAGCCTTCAATTTTATTCTAAAAGTAAACGACAAAAGACCTGTTTTCTTCAATTCTTAAGTTTTTTGTTGAGTTAAAAATTCGTTTTTTAGTTTACCGTGTAGTTTTTTTTCGTAATTGAGCAAAACTGAAAAAAACGAGGATATTTACGAAAATAATGTTTTTATTATTTTCAATTTGGTTTTTTTGTTGTGATTCAGATTAAAATATTTGTGAAGACTTAAAAATTAGACAGAACTTATATTTATCTTTTCTAGAAGTAGTAAAATCTTCAAAACATTTTTGAGCTATTTATAAACATTATAATTTACGTAGATTTTTACGTAATTTTATTCAATAGGTACTCTTTTGATAAAATTGTTAGACTAAACAGAAATACTCTTTTACTTACATTTATTTATTATGTGTTTTTAATTGTAATTAATTTGCAAAAATAATTTAGTTTTTCAGTATATCATTTGTGATTTCCTTAATTTATTTTTACCAATTACCGAATTCGCGCAGTGATAGATAAATAATTAATTATGTTATGTAGTGATGATCGAATTAAAAATGTAAAAGTTTTCATTCTTCGCAGTGCTCTATGGGCTAGGTTTAATTTAGTGTAGTATTTACGTTTTCTAGACGAAGATAAATTTTCAAAACATTTGTTTCGTTTTTAAGCTATTTATAGAATTTTAATTTTTCGAGTTTTACACGTAATTTTTATTCGGTAGGTCCACGGATAAAATTATTACACCAAACAAAAATGCTTGAACAATTAATAGGAGGTTCATTATAAACTCTGCTTAGTGGCCAATAAGAAAAGGTTAAATTTAATATAGTATTTTTTTTATAAGAATTTTAATATCAAATTTTCAAGGAAATCGTAAATATTACCTACGACCTTTCAAAACTTAGTAACTGAACTTTGCTCAGAATCTTTTTTTGTTAGCAATGCGTACAGATATACATTAAATTCCTCTTTTTATCCTATCCTACTAACTTCTTACCTACAACAGCAGCTCATTCATCTTGCAAGTATATCCAGCTTTTTAAATATAAATATAGGTATGTTTATTGTTTTTCGTTTGATTAACATAATATTTTTTATCTTTTAGATTTATACAAAATTATATTATTCTTTTACTACAAAAATATAATCTCGGATATAACCAAAAATAATTAAATAATAATACTATCGTGTATATCATGTAATCCCTCATGATCATAGACAGACCAAAGAATTCTTTAATATGCACAAATAAAACATAATAACTAGCTTGTTAACTAGTGATACTATGTGAAGTTTCGTTCCGCTATTTTATTTGAGGCCAGAATTATATTATCATAAAATATGTATAGGTAATAAACCAAATAACTAGAACTTATCTCAATATAAGACTACCTGCTTACAGTAAAATAGGTACTGATATTATCAATTGCAAAAACAGCAAGTAAAATACACAAACTTACGAAAAAAAAAATGTATTTTATAATATGAAATTTATATTTTATTATCTTTACACTTATTAACTATTCTTTATATAATATAAAGAATATGTTTATTATTATTATTATTATTAGGTATCATAAAAACACTGACGATGAATTTTTTATTTTGAAGATTTACATATTGATGTAATAAAAATTACGACGACAGTTTTATTTTATTAAAATATAAAACTAAAAATGTCTATAATTATTGAATAATTGACATACCTATCATGAATAAATAAATAAATATATCATTATAATATTTTGTCATGCCTATTATAATAAAATATAAAAAAAAATTGTTATTAATATAAATAATAACTAAAAGAGCATTCCTGTTTATAGGGAAAAAAAAGGCCGTAATATTTTTCAACTAATACCTACATTTCGTACATTTTCCCGTTTTTTCAATTTATTGAGGGAATTCCTGTAAAAATCAAAAAATGATCTCCCTAAAGTATCTCCCCGGTCAGATTTATTTTTAGAAAAAGTGCTATCATTGTAAATCGGATCAAAATTGTTGATAAAAAGTTGTCCACAGAAGAAAAAAAAAGAAAAATTTACATCATTGTATAACCAATACATTCCTCCACTAAGAATTTAAAATTGTAGCTACTATATGTATACCTATATACTATTAACGCATCGTATACATATTTTATTATCTTTATCTAAGTTATGTGCCCATACCAGACAATATATCACGATGAAATACACGCGAGTGGTATACGATAATAAATACAAATTGCTCATTGGCTCTTGTCCAACTAAGTATAGTGAAAATTTAAGCGTTCGCGAAGTTCAAACTCATTATTAAAACAAAAAGGAACGACGGAGAGCGAATAACAAATCTGGATAAACGAGCTGGTACACGTTTTTAACATAGCTATAATAGATATAATCATTATTCATAATATAACTACCAACGTCATCATATTAAAATATTATTATATTTTTGAATTTTGTATTATATATTTCTACTTCTATAACTATGTATTTCTTTCATTTTTAATGTTGAATATATTTTATAAATTTACTATAAACAATTTCGTTTTCATATATAATGCATTATATATCCAAAACTGGTAAAATCTAAAAGTTGATCTATGTATTATTATAACTTGTTCAATGTTTATCACATTAATGTTAATCTTTCACTAATATTAATTAAAATTGAATAGCAAAAGATTCAATCGGTTTTTACTTTGTTTTATTTATCTAAATCTAAAATAAGCTTTAGTTTTGATTTGATTTTTTGTTTCGTACTTTTCGTATTTTAATTCCTAGTAAATTAGGGTAGGGAAAATTGGTAATTATTTCCTCCCAACCACTCCCCTGAGTAAAATTAGTCTTTTACATCAGGCCAAATGCATAATAAATAACCTAACATAATATCTGTATATCAATGTCATGAGACATTGACGATTGTGGATACTCCGAATGTTAAAGGTAAACAAAACAATATTTGACACAATTTTAATGTGCCATTATTCATACTGTTGTTCTTTTGATAACTATTCAAGTCTTTGTGAACATTATGAGTTAATATTTTCTTTCCACATATCGATTAATGGTAACAAAAAGATACATAATAATGGATTTCAATTATTATTGAAACTGTCCAGTTTTGGACAAACTTTTGCTAAAACCGCCTTTTTGAGCCGTTTTAGGATATTATGAATATTATGAATATTTGGTATATTGGTTACACCACGTAGTTAAGACAGTGTTTGTTGATACCATGTTCTGTATACTTTTACGTTGTGATATGGACTTTGTCGTTTTTCTCGATATTTTTCGTTACCCAAAAGTCAGAATTCAACCCATTTTAGATTCAAAGCGGATTAAGCTTATATTATTTTTAAGTACCTACTTTTATTATAAATCATCGTGATTAATGAATAATATGAACAAAAAAAATACCAGACAATAAAAAAAAAAGGTTTATATCACTAATAAAACAAATGGTCCTTATCAGTACCTGCCTCAATGCCTCATTGAGTAATATAACTCAATGACCTGCCCATTTAAAATAAACAACACAGTTACCTTACTTTATACTTTGATAATTGATTTTTAGCAGCTGTTATTGCTAACTGCAACTACTATTAATTAGGTATACTTAACCAATGCTATTAATAACTGTGACTGGTGTTTACGATAAATTTAAGAAAATGTTAAAATATAATGTATTTTATTATTATGATCACATTAAATCATTAAAACCTAGGTATATATTTTAAAATAGCCATCTCTAATAAGGTATCTGTGTCGTTTATTCCAGGTAGGCAGGTATTGATAACTGATAAAAATCATTTAATTTATTAGTGATATTAACCGTTTTAATTTTTTACTGTCTGGTAAAAAAATACAAATTTAAAGAAATTATTATGGTTTTTATATCCATGGTTTCACACTAGACCGGTGCCCACATTTTATTTTATATAAGTGCTTAACCTGTAAAAAAATTAATATCATAACCGTAGATTATAACAGAACAAATTTCGTTTGATTATTAACACGATTTAAGATATACTTAAGGTAATTATTAGTTAGATAATCTTAGTTCATGGTTATGATATTTCAGTAGCTTATAACCAAAAACCAAAGTAATAACCACGGATTTCCTCGACACGCCCCAAATACTTTCTGAAAAATGTAAATAATTTATTGTCCCGCAATAATTTTTAGGTCTACTGTCCTGGTAATAACCATTAAGGCTGGTTCACACTACACCGTGTCGTGTGGTGTGGTGTTAGTAGTAATCACGAATCTTAATTCGTGGTAACAACCAAAATCGCCAAAACGACTTAATTATAAATTGCAGTAACTAGTTTTCATTTGGTTATTCGCTAAAACACGCCTATGATAGAAGGTAGAAAGCCGCATTACCGTAGCTGGCCTTTCTAGTATAAGCTATGGTTAGAAAATAAGTTTGGACAATTTTCTACATTTTAAATGTAATATTAAATCCATGGTTTTAAACCAGTATAATGTCATAACCTCAAAAAATGTCTGTAGAGCGGTGGCACGGACAATACATTGTATTATAATAATTATAATAATATGTATTAATTATTTTATAATATTATCCGTGGGTTAGAGGAACGATTTAAGATCACAGATTACAGATATCTATAACATAGATATATCTTAAATCGTGGTCAATGGTACAATAAATTTAGAAATTAATTAGCCTCACTACTGATGATATTAAGGTTTAGTTGTCTAACCTTATCTTTTAAAACCGTGGTATAAGGTTTATGATGATAACAGAATAGATGAAATTGATGATACCCCAGAGGAAATCATGATCATAAATTAACTAGTAAATAAATATTAAAAGAACGCTGCCACCGCCGGCTCCGGTGAGTTTCTCAAATTGTTTAGTGTAATCAAATTTGTTTTATTTGTTTTTTGTATTCTGTTTTGATACAATTTTTTTTACAAGAGTATTATACTCGTAATTATTTTGTAATAATATATAATTTAGTAAAATACATCTAAGAAATATGTTAGGGGAATCCGACGAATTTTCGGAAATTCTAAAAACAGGATTTCCAATGTATTTGTTAATCGCCATTCCGTTACTGTTAGTCATGAGCCCGGTGTGTCCGGCGAATGCAGCCCACGAGTTTAACGTCTATCGCGCCCAGCAGTATAGTTTACAAGGCGTCTCTTACGGTACAGTCACACCCTCATTCAAAAAGCAAAATGCTATGTTTATTGAATGACATAGTTTTAATTTTGTTTTGGTTTTTTTTTTTTTTAATGGTCAGGTTCAAAAGGTAGTATTATCAACCTAGAGGCCAGGTCTTTAAAAACTTGGAGCAGTCGATCCAGGCATTGTGTGTTTGTACTGATGGACAATTTCACAATTGAGGAATATAAACAGATATCTGCTGGATCTGGCGCTTTAGTGCTTATTGTGCCACCACCACCATATACCCAAGAACAACGGATTGTGAGATATTATTTTAAAATTATTTCTATGATAAAGTAGGTACCTATTACCTATATAATAATATAAAACATTAAAATTATTGCAAATAAGTATTGATGTATTGTACTAAATTCAATTTAGCACAGTCAAACGTTTGTATCTAAAATCACAATGTAGAAATACCTAACTATACTTAAATGTATTATTTATGTATTTAAATTAACAATTTTCTTTAGATAATGATGGAAATAGAACAAACTATTTTATCGTCTGATACTGTCATACCAATATACGTAATGGATTGGTCTCCAAAAGTTAAAAAATTAATGGACAATTTGGGAGACAGTAAAATAATTGATGAAAACGCCAGTTCAGCTGCCAAAGGTAAATAAATTATAAACCCAATTGTAATGTACATTTTTATTTTTGTTTGTTATATTTTATTTATCTTTAGTACCAATTCCATGTCATATGCAATAAAAAAAATGTTCCTATGCATTATTATAAATATTATTACAAATATTTTGTTTAGCCTTCATTAATTCAGTATCTGCAAATGGTTATCAAATAGTAGTATCGACAAGTAAACCAGTTTTACAACAAAATGTCGCAATATCCACAATTCAGGTATCTAACTCATTTAGAATGTTTATTTGTTTTTGCATTTTACATTATACTTTTACCTATTTTTATTAGGGTCAACTAATTGGATATGGATTTCAAGATAAATTACCTAGTATTTTGATTGTTGCTCATTATGACACTTTTGGTTTGGCGCCAGTAAGCAATAATATAAATATTTCTCTATTTAAATTAAGGTGATTTATAATGTTTTAATAATATAGGAATTATCATATGGTGCTGACAGTAATGGTTCAGGCGCTGCTATACTTTTACTTTTGGCAAAATTATTAAGTAAAGTTTATGCGGAAAAAAATCGACCCAAGTATAATGTTATGTTTATTTTGAGTGGTGGTGGTAAACTTAACTTTTTAGGTTCTAAAAACTGGATTGAACAACAAATGGACAAGTCAAATATATTACAAGTAAAAATATAATATACATTATTTTAAATAATAAGATGTAATTTACATGTCAATAGTGTTTGATGAATACAAACTGTAAATTTTTCAGGATGTGTCATTTGTATTGTGCTTAGATTCTTTGGGCACTAGCAGGAACATTTATGGACATGTGTCTAAACCACCAAAAGATGATAGCAAGATGGGACTTTTTTTGAATGTAATTGTTTTTCTAAATTATAGTTGTACAATATTAATAAATATTTTATTTTTAAAATATTCTAGGAACTCAACAATAATTTAGGAGAAAATGGACTAAAAATGATTCATAAAAAGATAAATTTGGGCAGTGATACCTTAGCTTGGGAACATGAAAGATATAGTATAAGAAGATTACCCGCGTTCACTTTATCCAACTATAAAGTATAAAATTTATAATTTTAGTTGATATCAAAACTATTGAGTTTATATTTTGCTTTTTAATAGAGTCACAAAAATAATTCTAGACGAACAATATTGGATAAAATCGAAAGATTAGATCCAAAATTTATGTTTCGTAATGCTCAGATCATAGCTAAGACTTTGGTATCTCACTTGTATGATTACAATACTTCTGAAACGCCCAAAATAGTAAGTATTCAATAATTAACATCAATTCATATTTTGTATTATTAGGGGTTTTTTTTATCTTTGGAAAACATATCTTTTGAGCAGTGTATAAAATATTTCACTGATAAATTGTATACAATTTAAAATAAATGGTATTATAGTGATATAATTTTTTAAATTACCATTGAGTCATTTGACAATAACTCTGAAAAATTATGAAAGCTGGAATAATACAAAGCTAAAAAATTAATCAAGTGGTTTGATTTTATTTCTGTGCTTATTTTGGAATTCTTTTATCGCAACCAGTCAATTATTTTTTCTTTTTTAAATAATTAAAACACAATCTAAGGTACAAATATAATTTTTTATTTATTATTATTACATTGAGAATTTTGACTGAAGAATAATAAACAATACAAACAATTTTTATTTTTTTTTATTTTAGAATATTGATTTTGAGACATTGAGGAGTTCATTGGATTTATTAGTGTTAACTCCTAGATCGACCCAAATAATGACACTTAAAAACAACCCTCTGCTTAATAATTTATTATTGGCAATGAACAAATATTTAAAAGATGTTAATGTGTCACATCTATTGGCAGATAAAGTTGATCCACAATTTTCATTCTTTACAGTTACCAGTGCGACTTTACAAGTGTACAAGTTAGTAAAATTTGTATATTTTAAGGTTAATGTTTTCAAATGATAAATAATTGTTTTCATAATGTTATATTCACTATTATTATATATGCAATTTTCAGTGTTAAACCGGCAGTGTTTGATCTCATTCTAACTCTTGCAATAGCTTTATACTTGGCTATAGTCTACTTATTTATTCAGGTAAAATATACATACAATAAATTATTTATCTGCCATAAGTTTACAGTATTTTTTTTTAATTTTTAATTTTTTGATTTTAGTTGGTACCAATTGTATATGATTTATATATTGGTACTATTAGACCAGAACCTGTGGTTAGTGTACCAAAGAAAAGTAACCGTAAAGATAAGCATCGATAAATATTAATTTTATGTTTGTGTTTTATTATTTTGCTCAAGGCACATTTATTGTAGTCAACTCAAAGTAAATGTAATATTATTTAAAATCATTTTTTTTAATTTATTTAGTTATTTTATTAACATTAGTACAATAAAATAATATTACGGTAAATGTTTAATAAGGCTTCATGTTAGTGAATTGTTTCAGTATCATTGTAATTACTAATTTAGTTTAGTCTTTTACAAATGAATTCCCAATGCTTACTTTATTATATTCTAATTTTGACTGATTAGAGTATTGATTAAAAAAAAAATATTTTATATTATTACTTATACTTCAAATTGTATATATTAAGACTTGTTACACTGCCTGTGTTTGCTCATTTTTGAGACAAATCACTTAAAAATATGTCAAAGTTAGAATTCTAAAGTATAGCAATAAGTCATTTGTAATACTATCGGGAACATTGTATGATTTTTATTAGAATGAAAATGTGTTAAAATGTGTGAATTGCTTGTCAGTAAAATTTCTTTTTTAACTGTGCATTATTGATTGATGTTTGAAATTTACCTAATCTTTGTTATGTCAAAGATTTTGTCCATAAAAAAACAATTTGTTTCATTTTTAAATTGTGTTTTGTTATCAGTAATTGAAAATGTATTTGTTTGTGAATAAAATATAAAAATTGAAGGTAAACTTTAAAAAAGGCATTAAAATTAACATTTAATGTATTTATTTATCTTTTTAAAGAAACGGTGTGTCTAAATTGTATCAAATTGGCAATAAATAATACAAAGATAAATTTACAGAACATTGTTATTATTGTTTTTTTTTTTTTTTTAAACATTATGTACATCAACAATACATTTAAATAATTCTGTTCTATACTGATTATTAACAATTTACTTAAAAAGAGTATCAAATAATAAAGCCATAAGTAGAATATGAATCAAAATATAATATTTTAAATTTTTTAATTGATTTATTTTTAGGTTTTTAGATTAAATTTAGGTTCACAATCAATCAATTGATCAATTGGAAATTTTTACTCTGTGTGCACACAATATGCAACAGAGATCTGGCAAATACAAACTTGTTCTATTATGAATCAATTAAATGGTTAATTACATATAGGAAGTGAATTTGAGAAAATCTATTCATTTCAATTGTGTTATTAAATGTATAGATTTAAATGATATATATTCAAACTGGTATTTGACGAATTTTAAAACAATAATTTTTGATTATTTAACATGCAAACAAACTCACACTAAATATATTTTAAAAATTCAATAAATATTAACAGTATTTTTTTTTTTTTTTTTTTTTTTTTTTTGTACAGTAAACAAAAACTTATATTAAAATATTAAAAAGCACAACAGTGTTTTACATTCCACACATTAAAAATACACACAAATTCTAATTTAAGTTTTTTTTTTTTTTCATTTAATTTAATGTAAAAATATAAAATTGCTGTCATTTATTTGTGCAAGCCAAACTCAAATTATAGGTAAATAAAAAAAATTAAACTTATGATAAAATAATAAAATGTAAATAAATTCAAATTGTATAATATTTATGAAAACTCGTATTTGTATTCTGTAATAATGGTAATAGCAATAAAATTTAAATAGTTTTAATCTTTGGTGATAAAAAAATACAAGAAATATTTTATTTTTTTTATATATATATATATAAATTTTAATGGTAACCATTTAAGTGTAAAGCATTTTATGTTCTTTTGTACTTAAAAGAAAAAAAAATTGTTTATTAAGTACCATTAAGCCAGATCTCCATGAACCCTAAACCGATACAAACATGTATACTCTTCATGTCCGTGGTTGGATTCAATTCGCAATTCTACAACTGAAAATATATTGTTGGTTTCCTGGAAAGAAAAGAAAATTTTTTTTTAAATTTTTGATACAATTAAATTAAAAAGATTTGTGTTTACCATGGTAGGAAAATACTGTAAGCTTGGTCCATCTGTTTGAAACTGATATTTACCCAATAATTTACCATCAGGGTCTGTTTCATGCTTTAGTCCCTAAAAATAATTAAATAATGTAAATATTTAGTTTACTAAACTATAAATGTTTAAAATACTGACCCAAATACTAAAATCTTTCGGAGCAGATCTAATATTGCCGTTTTCTGAAAGCAATTTTGGTAAATGTTCTATTGTAAAACCGGTTACGTGTATGGTTTTAGATAGTTTCAATACTAAAAATCCTTTAGCGCCAATGAATGCCCAACATTGTCCGGGGTTAACACCAGGCTAAAATAAATTAACAGAAGGCAGTTAATGTTTTTAAATCGCAAGTTAATATGAAAAATTAATGTTAAATTTGAAAAAATATTAATTAAAACTGTTTTATTTCATACAATTTTAAATATATCTCTGTATATTAATTTTTTTGACAATTTTACTTAATTTTAAAACTACAACTCTTAGAATTTTTAAAAAACTATAATATTATATTAATACTATACAGTTTATATTTTTCAGAAATAACATAATATCACAATATCTATTAAATGGTATTCATGACCTATAGCAATAAAATGGTATCTATTGAATTTGGCATTAAATACTGTAATTATTATAAAGAGTTGGAAAAATATTAAATTAAATATTATTAACACAAGTAGTTTATTATTTTAGACAGAATCACATTAAAATTATGCAAAATACTTTATTAACAGCAAATACCTGTATGGCTAATCTAGGACCATTCGATAAAAACCACAAAGGCATCCCAAACATAGTTAAGGCTGCCGTCGAGGGCTTAGTTTGAGTACAACGAGTCCCAAGCACTGTACCACCTTAAAATCATTGTAAATTGAATGATTATTAATCATAGTAATAGTTTAAGTAATTCAAGTATAAGATAAAATATTTTAATATATTACCAGCAGATTCTAAAGCATAGTCAACCATTCCAGTTTTATCGGCATCATAAATATTCAATTTTGATTTAACAGTTGTATTAACATACTGCTCAATATAATTAACAATTGAATGCCAATCATTTTTAAAACACACTTCTTTTAAGGCTGATTCAGTATTTGTTTTTAAATTTGCTGATTGAAAAAATAATAAATTTTAAATACATCTATAAATAAAATATTTAAAAATAACCCACTTGATTCGGATTTATAGGTTTCAAAGCTATTAATTAAATTTGAAACAATATTTTGCAAATCTGAAATTTTTTTCTCCATTAATTTAATGGTTTCTTTTTCTTGAACAGTCTTTTCGTCATTATCAACATTTTTCAGTGTAAATTTTTCATCTTTAAGATTATCCTATTAAGATTAAATACATTTTATAAATTTTAAATGTAGTTCAAATTTTGAATAATTTTTAAACCTCTGAGTTACTAAAAATTAAAAACTAATACATATTTAAATATTTTTAAATAAATATAATTAATTTACATTAAGCCAATTTAAGCTATTTGAGTTCATTTCTTGTAAGTGGTGTTTTAATAATTGCTGAAATTCTTGATCATGTAATTTTACTAAATCTGTTTGTGAAATATTTAACTGATTCATGAGTATTCGCTGGAATTCTTCTGAAGCAATAACTTTGCTTGCCAACAAATTATAATCAAAAGGTAAAAATCTTGTATTTTGATTCATTGGAATAGTACTAACATGAGTTGAAGATCCCAACGCAGAGTCAAAATTGCGAAGTGCCTAAAAAAAAAAAAAAAACTTAAATTACAAACTTTAAATCCTCAATTCTTTTAATTTACAAGAATATATCCAATATCCAACAAATAATTTACAATATTAACATTTTTAAAGTTAATGTTCTTTTATTAATTTTGAGGAAATTGCCATTACATAATTCTTTAAATATGGGAGATTCATGTCCTTAGAACTATTTATATGCTGATGATAAGTATATGCGCTAGAGACAAGTAGTCTTCTTTGTTAATGTCACCTATATGCTTTTAATAGTATAAAATAAATAAGTATATTTTGGAAACTTCTGTTTTAAATCAGTGTTACAAATTTAAAAATGATATTTTATTTTATGAGTATTTATTTTGTAGTATATTAATAAATTAATAATTTTCATTTGTAAATATTTATTTTAAGTTTCGAATAAAATAATTTTTTTTTTATTCAGCATAGTTATATAAAAAAATAATTATGTAACATTAAAAAGGCTAATACTTACATTTAAAAATAATTGTATAGCAATTATTGATGAAGTGATTGCCACAGCTATTAAATCAAATACAAAATACAAGGTAGACCAAATGATTTGATAAATTGATGTTATCAAATTAAGTATACTAATAAATGGCGATATAAGAAAATTTGTCCAAGAACCTTGCCACCCTAGAGGCAAATTTAGAGGTGTAGTGTACTCAAAGAACTCGTCTATAAAATACAAAACATTAATAATGTTTTACAATTTTAATAAATCATGAACTATTTTAATAGTTTATTATACTTACAAATTAAAAATAATATCAGTGACACAAATAATAGAGACATCAGTAAATATTTTACTCGAATATGCCCAAAAAGACGATCAATAATATTTCTTATAGTTGTCATGATTATCAAATCATAATGAACCATACTAATAGAAGCCAAATGCACCAAATCGGTTATTTTTTGAATAGTGGTATTAATTATGTTTAATCCAATTTCTATAATTATATTTAAAAATAAAATATATATAGATATAAGTATATGGGTTTAATTTGTATTCATAGTTATGGTATACTGTGGATATTTGTGTAAAATTGTGTTTAAAAATAAAAATAGGTACATATTCTTAAATATATCAACAATAAATAAATAAATTTGATTCAATTGAAAATCAATTGAGAATGGTTTACTAAGAAAACAAAATTGTTTTTTGCTACTCTTACTTAAAATTATGGTTTTGATATTTTAATTAATTACATAGACCTAATCATTAGTTAGAGGTAGTTAAGATTTGTTTGAAGTAAATTATTTTTTAGAAAAATGTTATTTAGTTGAAAAATTAATTTTCCTTATTTAGCCCAAACAATATTTAAGTACTAATTTGTTTATCAAAAATTAAAATGTTTAGCATACAACAGAACTTTATTTAACTGTTAAACAAACACTTGAAAATTGCATTACCTACACATTATGTACAATGTATTATTAATAACCAATTGATTGTAAAAATCATAAAACTGTTACATTATTATTAAAACAATATAAATAAATAAATAAATAAATATATATATATATATATATACATATGTTGTAACCACTTAATGGAATTGTGCATTTTATGAAAAGTTATACAGTACATGCAATTGAGATCATATCTTAGTGATATAATTCAAAATTTCATCAAGTGGATATCTTTTACAAGATAGATACTAAAATCTGATATTGAGCATTTCTTTTCAAATTAATAACCTTCTTTTTGATTAAATAAATATTTAGTCTATTATAGATATTATTTTTAACAATTTTGGAATATGTTATAATAACAACAAAGGTAGATAGATAGGTAATATATAATAGTAATAATTTATTTGTTTAAACAATTATTTTAACTGTGACGAATATAACATTTAATTTTACCATTGAAATATGCATAACAGCTTAAATCACATTTTTTTTTACATGAATAACTCAAATATCCTTGCCCCCGATAAAGCAGCAACTATTTTATGAAATGTTGTTACTTTAGTAGTTTTTACTCGATCAACTGTACTACGATTTGTTGTGGTCAGTTGTGAATTTCTTGATCCAAATTATAAGTTCCTATAAGATTCATGATTACTTGGTATCTTTTTCTTGTTGTTTTTTTTTAAATCGGATATTTCTTCTTTGCTACTGACAACACATCATTATATTTCTGTAGTAAATAGTAATCACGTCTTTTCTTTTAGATTCTGAATGTTGCAAGGAATGTATTAGTTTTTGAATGATGTTTTTTTTATTTTATTTTTTCTGAGGACAACTTTTCTAACAGCAATTTTGCTCCGATTTACTATGATAGCACTTTTTTTGAAAGGAAATCTAATTGGGATAGTACTTAAGGAAGGTTATTTTTTGATTTTCACAGTTTACCCAATACATGGGAGAATAGGTACAGTATCAAACAAATATTATTAAAGAAAATGTTTAGTACATATGTAATTAATTTACCATAATACGACATATATATTGTTGATAAAGTAACAATCAAACTCTGATCAGAATCCTTTTTTTCGTTAACAATGATTAAACATCGCATACAAATATACAGTAAACTCCAATCAATATCCTACCTTTCCAACTTCCCACCTACAACAGTGGCTGCATCCGTACCCATTATCATAAGATACTTTTTTATTCTTATAAATACACTGTATAATATTAAGTTTCTTAAATATGTATTTTAACATTTATAATCTCTTGTATAATTCTTTTGATGTTCATACAAGTGTGTGGTTATTTTTTTAACTTGTTTTCATAATATACAAATTATTTTTAAAATGTAGTTTTTGCGCCAAATTCTATTTTATAAACACAATTGTCTATACATTGTTACACTTTTTTTACTTGGCTATACTATACAGATTGCAATCACAAAATCATACAATATATATACTGAAGTCATGTACACTAGAATAGGTATTGATAATATTTTTCAAAAATACAGGTATAGATAGTAGTGTATTTTCAATATTTTATGGAAATTATATTGGTGGATGGAAGGATTGGTCTTGATGCCCAGATCACTCTAAATTCATCACTGAATACAGAAATAAAATCAAAAACACAACAAATGAAACAAAAATATTACCTACCTACCTTAATTAGAATAATAACATATTCCAAATTGTTCACAAATATATCTTTGTTAAAGATTAAAAATTTTGTTTTAGAATTTGATTAAAAAAATATACAATATCAAAATTTAGTATTCATATAAAATTTTTTTTAAATAATTTACTAAGTGAAAAAAAAATAGTTTCCATTCATTAACCAGATTTCTATTCGTGATATTAGATATACATATATATTTATTTTAAATAAAAGTATTGTTAACCAAAATTATTTATGGGTACTTGTTAATTTTGAAAAACAAATTCACTAATCACCTACATACTACAAATACATAATCTATAAACTAATAAATATAAATTAATTCAATAATTTTTATAACTTACCCATTATTGACTTGTGTACTTTTGTTAAAGTAAAAATAGAAATAAAATAAAAAGTTATATATTCAATAAATATTGTAATTGACTGGTACACGTGTTTTATAATTTTTGAAGTCTTGCTTTGAGTATAACTTAATGATTCTTCAGTTTCGTTGTGATTTCTTACACTATAATTTTTAATTGTTGTAGAAGTAAATAAATGCTTTTCTGCAAAAATAAAAAATATTTTTAAATTTATTTGAATTTTGATATTTAATAGTGTAAATAATGAATACAAACTAATATGACTAGAGGTAAAGATATTATCTGATTGACTTTTCAAACTCCAAGAAGAATCATGCTTCATAGGAGTTTTCTCATAAGATTTGAGGGGTAATCTGGACATATTTGGTATAAAAGGTATGCCAGGAGATACTTCATACTTATAGTATTTGGATACCGGTGAATAGGTATTATCAGTTTTGGGCAATGTTCTATATGAAAAAAAAAAAATTTTAAAAATGTAATTAATTAATAAATAATTGTCACTATTACTCTTGCCATCCGTCAAAATTATTATAAAATTTGACTATTTCTTCAGAACTTTTGTTTAGGCCAGATGAAGGCCTTATAGTAATATTTAAATCTTCAGTCATGTAGTTTATGAGTTATTACAAGTGTACCAATGAACAATACCTAAACATATAAAGCACTCAAATTAAATTGAAGTATTGCAATATTTTATTACCAAATTGACTTTCACCGTAGTCGTCAAATAATATAAAACTATGTAATACACAACAACTTTCATCTTGTAGTTTATTTTTTAAGTAAAGACTAATTTATATCAATATTGAACTCAAAATACATAATATTATACAAAACCAACTACATAATGAGTAACAATTTAGCTGTTCAAACAGTTAGATATACACAACAAAATTAAAACAAATTTATGGTGTATAGTTTTAAAATAAATTGTTATTGTTTCGTCCATGGTAATTAAATTGATTTTAATTAAATTAAAAAAAAAAATAAACCATTCATCTCCATAAGGGTTCACGATAATAGTAACTAATTTATTTTCACCATTTATTTGGATTGAATAACAGTGTATCATTACATACCTGTAAAATATATTGAAATCGCACATGAAAACCATTGAATTTTCTTAAATAGATTTTTGATGTATTGTTTAATATTAATAGCTTTTCACAGTAATTACATTAAAAAAACATAGTAATAAAGTTTTAAATTCAAATTGTTTTGTGAGAAATTTGTGATTACAATTTCGGTTAGATAAGAAATGAAGAAAACAACATAATTTTGTTTCATAATAATAGTAACTGCTTATTGGATCATGCCTAGTAGTTATGATAAGACCTCTTTGCACTATGTTTAAATAGATATAATGAACATTTTTTCCATAGTTATTATTTGTCTTACTATAAGGCACTGTGATGTAGTTCTTCTCTACATCGTGCCACCGAATTGTACTAATAGAAAAAGTTTAACCTTCTAGGTAACTACCCAATAACTTCGAAAAAGTTTTTTAAACTAAAATTAATTAAATGACATAATAATAATACACTCAAAATTAATTTTTAATGTACAAGTAGCAGTAGGTGATTACTATTACTATTACTATCATTATTTACTAAAATGTAATATATAAATCGGTACTTCCATAAAATGTACCTATAACTATTTATTATTTATGCGATTATATTATGAATTAAAATTACATATTTTGCTTATTAATAATTATAATACTATAATAAGCGCATTTTTATCCTAATAAAATGATCGTGTAGAATACCTATCAAACTGGCATTATTTTTATTTATTTGCTGAAAAATAATTGACACAACATTTTTATAATTAGTGAGTGTAATATGTAGTCGTGTAGGTATTAAAAGTTAGAAGAGTAGAAGATGTATTCCTTATAATTAAGTACCTACCTACCATAGGCCTATTAACCTATGTCGATACTAACTACTGTGGTTACGGCAGCACAGATTAATCAAAACAATAAACATATTAATTTGATATTTCAGAATAAATTTCAAACTAAACCAGAAAAAAGAATGAACAGCTATCGAAAAATTCATATGTACACTTTATTTGTGCGAATATTACTAATATTTAATAAGTACAATTTTTTTTAATTTTTGACAAAAAAATCATTTTTTTCCTACGTAGTACGTATTATAACGAATTGTTTATTAGTATTACTTTAAGTCACTATGTAACCTATTGGATGAACACGAAATTTAGATGAGAGAATAAAATTTAACATGAGTGTAAAGAGACCAAGGGACTGTTATGATAAGAAATAAGTGTTGCGTAAATCAAATTGTCTATACACCAGAAAATAAGGAGTAATGTGTAATCCAAAAAAAAAACCAATAGCCGTAAATTTAATGCTAGATGGAGGGGATGTGTCTCATAAATATATTATGCATTATTCTATAATGAAACAATGTTTATAGCAGTTATATTCAGAAAGTTAAAATTACTCAACACAATTTAAAGAAGCTCATGAAAACTCCTAGGTAAATTGAAAAATAATAACCTTCCTAAAGTATCTCCTCTCACTGATTTTCCATCAGAAAAAATGCTACATTTAAAAATCGCAGCAACTTCACGATATAAGTACATTTTAAACACTGTGTTGTATATTATAAATTATGTAAGTTCAATACAAGTTTGTATTTAATTTATCCATTTTTATTATACATTTAGCTAGAATATTAATTATAGTCATCCATAATATCAACAAATAAAGCTATATTCATAATTATTACTACGAATAGAGATTATTACAAAAAAACTCAGAAGTCAATAGGTACTCAATATAATATAATCAAAAGTAGGGTTAGATTAGGCTACATCTTTCCTGATCGAGCAGTTTTAATAAATTCCATTAAGTAGCGATTCTTTCGCTTTTAATCGCGAATTCGTGATCTGTACCTAAAGTTTAATCATTTCTAACGAAAACCAATTCTGAGAAAAGTTTGATTACATTTGGTTTGAAAAGCCGTAATATTTATGATTATAAAATGGTAAATTTTCTTGTTTCACTAAGTTTTTCCCTCAGAATTTAAAACCTTATTTAGTTAATTGTTTATTGTTAACAGTGAGAAAATAATAAAACAATCTCATTAACCTTTTTTTTTTTTGATCCAATGTTTTTGCGATTTTTATCAACAATAAATACCACAATTTATGGCATACAGTATACACAATACGTAGTATTGTTAATTAACAGTTTTCTATTTTATTAAGAATTAAGATATCTAATTCGAGGTACTGAAATACTGAATACAATTTCAAATAACTCAACTTCACGTAATTACATTATACTTGCTATAAGTTTATAGTAGTGTCATAGTTTTCGTTTTATTATTTTTTGATAATAGTTAAGTATTTGGCATAGTTTTTGATACATCTGTCTATCTATAGATTATAAGTTTATACTCTAAAATCGTGGTTTTTTGTGTGACATAAATATATTACGTAAAATATATTAAATATAAAATATTTTAAATGGGTACATGGCTACTACAGCATTCAAGCAAGATCCAAGATTCCGAGTTCCAAGAAGCACTCTGATCAAATACTTTGACTGGGTAGAGATGATCAATATGACAGTACAGACATTAAAAATATCGTCAAAAATCAAAAAAATGACTTCTCTAAAGTATAATCTAGACAACTTGAGCTATCTGAAAAAATGCTACACTTATACATCGGGATAAGTTTATTAGGAAAAAACGTGTCCTTAAACTAGAAAAAAAAAAAACAAAAAAAAACAGCATTGTAAAACAAATAGCTCCCTCACTACGGTCGGAATTTAAAACTACAAATGTTTAATATTACAATATTTTATCACATAATATTATTTACTTGTTAAGTCTATGATATTTCATACATCGCGCGAACAAAAATTTTGGTGACACCAACATAATCGAAAAAGATAATTTTAAATGTAATTTAGCTTATTTCGTTTGGTTGGTTTGACACACTGATATTACCGACGTACACGCTCCGCCTATTCACGCGTCGATTTCATTTCTCTGTTTCACAAAATGTGTCTTTTTCGTTGATATTTTTTACGTTTATAGTTTTTTTGGTTTAATAATATTTATTGAACTGAACGACCAATAACTGTGAGTATTATTAAAACTTAGTTTATGAATTGTTAATTTGTTAACCGTTGGGATGTTATTAAAAGCATTGTGGCTGTTTAATTACTTTTAAATCGTGTACATGGTTTCATAACATGTCAATTTGGTCACATGTAATGCGGCATATTTAATAAATTCTAATTAGATTTTCACTAATACAGGAATTGTGTGTAAAATCGGTACATACGTTTATCTTAATTTAAAATTTTGTTAAATAAATTCTATCATCACTTTAAATGTCAACAATAATGAATTTTGTTGAATACCTATATTATTGTTATAGGTTATGTTTGTAATTCGTGTCCATTTCTTAAAACTACTAAAATACCACTTATTACTACTTATATTACTTTTAATTTGTAGTTTTTGAATTTTGTGAGGTAATATATTTGCAAGCCTAACTCCAATTAAATATTCACGTTTCTTTTATCTATTTGTAAAACTAGTAAAAAATTAATTTAAATTACACTTTGTTTATTAAATAATTTTATAATTCTATACTTTTAAATTAATCAATGCATGTCTTTAGATCACAACATGTCGGGTGGACTAGACGTATTGGGATTGAAAGAAGACGATGTCACCAAAATGTTGGCTGCCACCACACATTTAGGAGCGGAAAATGTTAACTTCCAAATGGAGCAATATGTATACAAGAGAAACAGCCGCGGTACGTAAATCACTCATATAATATTGCCTACTAAGCGTTAGATTTATTAAAATTTTTATTTCAGGATTAAACATTTTCAACTTGAACAAAACTTGGGAAAAATTGTTGTTAGCGGCAAGAGCTATCGTAGCTGTTGAACATCCATCAGAAATTTTTGTTATTTCGTCTCGACCATATGGACAACGTGCTGTTTTGAAATTTGCAGCATATACTGGGGCAACGCCAATTGCTGGACGTTTCACTCCTGGTGCATTCACTAATCAGATACAAGTGAGTTGTGAATTTTTATTGTTTAATAGTTATATAACTTTTAAGTTGTTTTTGTATGCTCCAATTTGAATTATTTGTGCCTGATAACTTTTATATACATGGTATTAAATGTAATTTTTCTTTTCCAATACATAACAAATAATTGTGGTTAAAATTACACTTGTTCGTAATTTTTTATTTTTTTTTTCTGAGCAAGCTCAGTGGGGCATATTGAATAAAATTGAAGAAGTCAAAATATCTGAAAACGTGTGCTGTTTCTTTGCTCAATCGTTTAAGAATGCTATAATTTTATAATTATTAAATATCTGATTGGGTTTTCACATAAAAATTAACCCAAAATATTTGTGTAATGGCACATAATATATTTTAATTATTAAATTAACTGTTTTGCTTTTGTACAAGTTAATTTTCCTTTGGAACAAATTTATTATGTATTTGGATTATTTATATTTATTATTATGCTTTAAGGATAGGTATAAATTAATTTTATTTTACTCTCCCTATATTTAATAAATAGCGTAAATTTCTAAATTTAACATTCATTACACAATGTAAAGTATTACTTCAAACAATTAACGCTAACAGCATTTTAAGTTTATTTGTGAAAAAGTTAAACAAATATTATGATTAATACACTTCAGTTAATCTAATATATAATGATTGATAAGTTGTACTCTGATAAATATAATTTTAATAAATATTTAGGTACTTATTTAATGATGATCAATACACCCCAGTCAATCTGATGTATTATGATTGATAAGTTGTACTCTGATAAATATAATTTTAATTTTAATAAATATTTAGGTACTTATTTAATGATGATCAATACACCCCAGTCAATCTGACACTATTGATTGATGATATCTTTTTGTTATTCTGATAAATGTAAATATTATTTACATTGACGATAATTTATGATATTACATCACATTGAATTGGTTGTTTTTTTCTTTTCGAAATCTGAGTATAAGAGGAAACATATGACTGTCTATCCTACTAGATTGCCAAGCTTTGTTCAGAATCTTTTTACAATACAATCTTTTGATTGTAATGATTTATCAAAAAAAAAAAAAACAAATTATGTTATTAATTAATACTAGTTATACTTCAATATATTTATCAATTTATCGTGTATCAAATAAAAAAATTTGATTATACGTTGAAAAATAACCAAGATATGATTATCTATGTCATATGTTCTATTATACTTCCAATAATATTTAAATGATGATCAACATATCCCAGGCAATCTGACACTGTGATTGATGATTTCTTTGTGTTCTAATTAATGTAAATATTTAAATACAGTTTATAGAAAATTATGTATTTTAATTTTAATCAATGTAGGAATTACTTTTATGTAGACCTTAGAAGAACATTATAGTGAATATAAGAATACTGTTCAAATGCTTTTAAATAATACTTTTATGATGACTATACACCCCAGTCAATCTGAAAATAAATGATTGATCAATTTTGTGTACTGATAATGTTCAAAGCAGCAGTAATATCAAATTATTTGAACAAAATTTCAAAACCAAATTAAACTTTTAGGCTGCTTTCCGCGAACCCAGACTTCTTGTTGTAACTGATCCAGCTACAGATCATCAGCCAATCACTGAAGCTTCTTATGTAAACATACCAGTTATTGCTTTATGTAATGCTGATACACCATTGAGATATGTTGATATTGCTATTCCATGTAATAACAAGGTAATATTTAAGAAATACATTTTTTTTTTTTTAATAACAAAACTAAAACCTTCATAAATATTATTTACAGTCTCCTCATTCTATTGGACTAATGTGGTGGTTCTTGGCTCGTGAAGTTCTTCGTCTTAGAGGAACTATTCCTCGTGATGGTAAATGGGATGTTGTTGTAGATTTGTTCTTCTACAGAGACCCCGAAGATGTATGTGTTTATATATTGACATCTTAATTGTTATTAAATAGAAGCTTAAACATGAATATTATTTCAGGTTGAGAAAGAAGAAGCTGCCGCTAAGGAAGCATTGCCTGCAGCTTCAACTGTTAAGCCAATTGTTTCTGGAGAAGATTATGCGTCGGTGAACACAGCTGCTGACTGGAATGAGGGTGTTGTAGCAGCCACTGCTCCACCAAACTGGGCAGATGATGGAAATGCTGAACCATTAGCGACAGCAGCTCCAGCTGCTAATATTGATAGAACGGTAAGTATTTTATTTTTTCATTTTTAAATAACAATGTTTTGTATAATGTATTTCACTGTTTTTTTTTTTAGGCGGTTGAAGAATGGAATGCTGCGCCGGCCACTGGTGCAGCCAATACCAATTGGGGAGGTGGTTCTGCACCTAATTGGTCAAATATGT
Organism: Cinara cedri; assembly: GCA_902439185.1. NCBI lineage: Eukaryota > Metazoa > Arthropoda > Insecta > Hemiptera > Aphididae > Cinara > Cinara cedri. The sequence goes on along the minus strand of CABPRJ010001455.1, from coordinate 752,588 downwards.
AAAATAATTTATTTTCTTAAAGAATAAAAACTGATCTTTTGGAATTTTGAATTATTAAATATTTTCAACTAGAAAACCTTAAATTCCTTTTCAAATTTGTCTCATTTCCCATGAAAAAATATGTATTTTGTGAAGTATTTAAAGTAGAAAAACTGAAAAATTTCAATTTAGTGGTTTTCTATAAATTATTTAAATCTCTTGGTTCAAAGTAAATAAACAAATTGATCTTAAAATGGTGTAAAACTAGTATTGTTTATGTTCTTAAATATTTTTTAAAAAAAAGTTCTCCCAGTGACATCAATAATTTTTTTTTTTAATTTTGTGTTATAATTATACATTGAACATTTTTTTACTATTTTACAGCGCTAATTATATAAAAGTGGATATATTTACTTTTTTAAAAATTATAAGTGTTTATTCATTTTTTGTTTTGATGTTCCAGCAAGTTCATTTATATCCACATTGATATTGCGATTAATATATTTTGGTAAGGCCTAAACCATTTAAACGTATTGTTCCAAAGAATTTCTCAAATATGTTTCCAAATGACGGAAAGTTGGATAAATCATTCTCCCATGGCAATAGACACTGAAACTGTTATGAATATATGAAGTATTTTAGATATTATTGGATAAACATCTGGAGTAGTTTGGAAGTATACTTCAATAGTATTTTTGTTGAGTTCGGTAGATGCTAAATTTGAATACTTAATGTACTACGAATCTAATTCTATGTTATAATATATGATCATTCAAATTTGAATCTTTACATTCATTAATTATATCTTGATATGTTTCTACTAATTGTTTGAATTTACCTTTAATATTTTTAGATATTTTCATTTCTATTTTGGGTAAAATACAATCAAAATTATGCTTAACAATTATGTGTGATGTAAATCTCGTTCAATTGGTCTAAACAGTTATCTATAAAAGATATGAATACTTAAAATAAAATATTCTGGATCATCTGATTTAGATTAACATGACAAACTAACAGTAATATTAAATTTTTCACAGACGTTATAAGGGATAAAAATAATTGTTGAAACTACATCATAATTTTCTCTAATACTCAGAATATTATTTTGAACATTAAAAACTTCTAATACAGTTTTTAAATCAAGATTTACTATTTGAAGCTCTTGGTCAAGTGGAAAACTTATAGATAATATTTTTACTAAAATAGATAAAGCTGTTTGAAGTTTATACTTTTTTATCGCACTAAGATAATTACTTGCAGAACTAGAAATGTTAGAATCTATCCAATCTGTAAGTTTATCTAGTGCGTGTAAAATGGTTGGTTGAAGTTCTTCAAATAATATAACTGCATCATGGCAATCAACCCATTGAGTTGCGCACATATTTTTTAATTTATAATGATTAGTCTATGGATATACTTTTGCTATTGACAATTACAATTTACTTTGTCTTTTTGGTTAACCGAGAGTGGTAGCTGATAACCATAGAGCTATATACACTATATACACACTACATTAGAATGGACTTGTATATGATAAATTTGTATTATTTGTGTAAACTATTAAGTATAATAACACTTCAAACTATTAGTAATTTTTTTTATTTCGGGAGGGGAAGGGGTCGAACCCTCCCACCCGGATACGCTACTGGAATTGAGTAACATTGAACAATACCTATTTTTTTAAATCTATTATTCTTATCTTATGAGTATATGTCTGTAATATATATTTTTACATAAAAAACTATCTTTTTGTTAAAAATGACAATATTAAACCTTGTCCAATTTATACTTTCCATAATTAATTATATTTATTATTCATCATTGTTATATTGAAATGTATGTATTTATTTTAGAGATATTATATTCAGTTATCTGATTGGATTTTTATTTTTAAAGATTTTAAAGAGGTGTAACAATATTACTTCAAATATAAGGATTTAATGTACCAAAGAAAAAAGTCGGACAATTTTAAACTAACGAGGTAATAAGTGTAGAAGTTGAACATTTAAAAATATGGCATCAAAACAATAATTTTTTTAAGTAATGAATTGATTTTTTTATTTGCTCAATCAAGTAACAATGAAGTATCTTATTCAAAAAATCCAAATCGAGTTATCAAGTATTAAAAAGGTTTTGCCCTGTGTCTCGCAATGGTAAATGGTGTAGTTAACTATAATAACAAAAAAGAAATGCTGTCGGCAGCTTTCGGGTTGGCAACACCAGCCGGCTGAACCATTGCCATTGGTATCCTACTGTTTGGTCGTCCGTGTACTTGTCCGTCCGACGAATGTTTACCGCGTGACACGTTAACCTCTAATCGGTGACGACCTACTCTACCGTGACCGCGGTCACTACCATAGATAAAATTCGGGTATTGCACAAATGGGCGACAGTTTCCCCGAACGTCAATTCGATTTCGTTTGATTCCTTCTCGAATATCGTTCGGCATACCGAATATCTCTTTGCCGCGCTATAGCAGCTCTCCCGTATTCATAAGCATACAATTATTATTTTGGTATAATTATTATTTTGCCCAAAGTGACGCACCACGCGCCCGCACGTACCGTAACCATCCCGATAGCGTATACGAACAGCCGCACTCGTGGACGGTGCCCCGCGCGTTGCGCCTCACATTCGTTCAGACCGTAGCACCTAACGTACGTTGTTCTACAGTACTACACTACCACAGATCGACCATCACTGTTCACACGAAAGTTGCCGTTCTGTGTTTTGTATACATTAGTAATAATAGTATTATACAACTTTCATAGGATTCACTAATATTGTTATTATTATTATTCCGTAATACGATCAGGTATGTAAAATTAGATTTTTTTTTTTAAATTTACCTGCCTATGATATAAGTACTCGCTTGTTTTTTTTTTTTTTTATTTTGCTTCGAAGGGTTAGGTTAATTACGAATGTCTTCGCCACGGCCGAGCCATGTGCTCTACGTACTAAGTCGGTCGATGCAAGGACGTACTAATAACGCGACCGCGGAGAACTTTAGCTAAATTACCAAAAATTACTTCAATGCAATTTTTATTGGAAGTGAGAATAGAATTGTTAAAGGCTCCGCCCGTATAATTCCTTCGTCCTGTTACGCAATAATTTGATAACCCGGGGGCGTTTTTTTTGATATTCCCGGGAGATGCATAAATATTACCTAATGAAATATTATTTTACCAATCCTTGAGTATACTGATTTTACCCACAAGTAATTCATTCTGTGAACAAATTAAATTACATTTTATGCACTGCTATTATTTTCATTCTAAGATTAAGGACCTCGACGATTATTATCAGACATTCTTTTAAAAATCTAAATTATTGTAGTAATTACCCATGGTTAAAATGTAAGATAAATGTTATTGCTTCTTTAAAATTAGTATTTTGTATAACTCGTTGTCTTGTGCTTTCCAGTATTGAATACCTATGATAAATTTTTGTATGTGCAATGATGTGCTTTAATTAAATATGGTTTTTTTTTTTGTAAGTTAAAATTATCTTTATATTTTAGAGATATATTCATGTAATTTGAATGGATTGCAGTGAATTTTAATAATACCTAAATTATATCGGAAAGTTTTTACTTTATATGGGTTTTAATCTATTAATAAACAATTATCTAAAGTTTAGGTTTTCCACAATACTGATAAAAAATTTTTTCTGGGTTTTATTGAGGTATTTGTATACATTTTAATATACATTGTTATTAAAATGTTAAGATTAAAATATTATAGTAACTATTGTGTTCAAAATATTACCTATATAAAATCTTTGGTAGTTTAGCTAGTAGTGATACAAATAAGTTAATAAATAATATTTGTTATATTAGTAAGTACTTATTAAGTAGATGTCTAGTTTAATTAAAACATCATGAAATTGATTTTTTAGATGTGTATTTTTCAACAATGAGTACAAAGAGGCAATTAAAAGTTGACCAAAGTATTATTTAGTTCCAAAGAATAACAATTTACTTACATACCTGTGCTTGGTGCATATATATATATATATATATTTATAGTTATAGTAATAATCTGTAATATTGGCAATAAAATTGTAAAATTAAAAATTAATTTTGTATAAACTATTTTTATTTGTGAATAGATGTAGTCAAAAATGACAAAAACCTAGTTTCACCTAGCAATTTTTTTTTTTATCTTATCTTTATGATCCTAATTTCCATACAAAACTTTATACTCTATTCAGAATAAGAGCACACCCAGGAATGGACTAAAACAGGTTTGAATTTGTGCATATACACAGTTGGCAATTACGGGTTCGGTAGTAGTGGATCAGGTGATCCAACAGCTTGCAAATGTATACTCTTATTCTGAATAGAGTATAGTAGGTTTAAACCCGCATGTCAGTAGGTCTAAATTACATTGAGCAAAGACTCCCATGGAATTCAAGCTGGTGAGTGTAGTCAGTAGATGTAGCAAGTGGTCATCACTCCTGTACTTATGTAAACATTAAATATAAAACTATAGATACTTCTTCATCAAATTTATTTTAACTTAAAAGTAGGTATGCAATATGTATAACAATACCTGGATACCTATTTCATTCAATTTTAATACCTTGGTTCAAATAATCAAAAAACAGTACAAACAAAATGTAAGAAACTATTTGTCAATGTTTTATTTGACAAGATATTTACCAGTCATTTAATAGTTTAGGTAGTATGTACTTATTTATTTTTTAAATATTTAATTCTATATTTTATGTTAACAGTACCATCTTTTGGTTTTAATGTAAATGTATATTAATTATATTTTAATTTGTTATCTAATATTTAAGATTAATTTGCTACTCATACTAAAATTATCTGTGTATTGTTAAAAATAATTTTTAGTGATTATATCTAATAATTATTTAATATTAAAATATTTATAGAAAAATGGTTCAACATACAGATGAAATTATTGCCACCAATGGCACTGAAAGTACAGTCGTGTTGGACAATTTGTCTAACTACATGGTTATTGGCTGGGATATTGACACCACTGGTCGCCGTTTATTGGATGAAATTTGTCATATTTCTGGTTATACACCAAAGTCAATGTTCAGTCAATACATAATGCCGCACAATGACATCGATCAAGTAGCCAGAAGACGTCATCTTTTGTGCACTATAACTATGGGCCGTTTTCGTGCATTAAAAGATATCAAATCGAACAAAGTAATCTATTGTATATTTTAAATTACTTTCCTACAAATATGTTTAAAGGAACAATTTTTTGGTTAACTGGTAATAATATTTTTTTTAATCGAGTGAAGCAAAAATTGTATTTGTTTTTAAATGGTGTGCATTTATTTATTTTTTTTATCTGTAAACAACTATTTTACCAGAAATCTTTCTCCAATGTAACAAGTTAAGTATCTTTTCCGAAAGGAAATTTTATCTGAGTGATTCTCTTAAAAGGTAATTTTTTTATGATTTTTCAACTGGTTTTCATAATAACTAGAAAAAATCGAAAATAGAACAAAATTTATTATTTTCAATTTTGGTTTGTGTTGTGATACAGTTAAAAGTTTTCATAGAGACTTGATATTTGAACAGAAAACTTCATTTACCTTCTCTAGACGTAGTAACATTTTCTAAACATTCTAGTTATTTTTGAGCTATTTATAGACATTTTAATTTTGTTTTTATATCATTTTTATTCGGTATGAACTTTGTAGACAAAATTGTTCAAATTTAATACAAGTTTCATAATAAGCCATATTTTGTGGTTTGCAAAAAAAAAAAAAAAAGATTTTAATGAAGAATTTTATTATCAAATTTTGATGAAAATCTTAAATATAAATATCGCCTTTTAAACATATATAACCAAACTCCTCTCGGAATCATTTTTCATTGGCAAATATTAATCGTTACGTACATAAATACATTCAATTTCTCTATATATCCTACCTTCTTAACTTCTAACTTCCAACAGTGTTGTGCCTATTGTGTGAAGTATGTCCTTTTTTTTTTTAAGTAATAATTATGGTATTACTTTAAACATTTTTATTGGGTACCATTATATTATCTTGACAATCATAAATTCTGTCATTACCATTGACTAATGATCATGTTTGATTTTATGCTGAGTATGTTTTTAAAGAGAGAATAACACTTTTAATTTATTATCACAACTGAATATTTGGAAGCATTTGTTGCAAAACATGAAACATTTATTTTACAAGTGCTTGTTATAATTTGTAACATCATGTGGTTTTTTTTAATAATAAAAGGAAAAAAAAAGGACTGATATACTTAGCACATGACTGCAGCCACTGTTATAGGTGGGAAGTTGGTAATATAGGATACCGATGGGAATTTAATGTATATCTGTAAGCAATGATAAACCACTGCTAACGATAAAACCATTCTGAGCGGAGTTTATTGATAGTGTTGCTTTGTCAATAATATATTTTTCATGTTATGGTAAAATAATTGTAACAATGTACTTTTCCATAACAGTAATGATTATTTAAAAAAGATAAAAACTTAATAATAACAAAATATAAATAAAAACTTTTAACATAAAGAACCAGGTTTTCTTCACTATCTCAAATATTAATGAGAAGTTCAAAAAAAACCTCTCTAATATACCACCCAGTGAACACTTCCATTCATAAAAGATGTTTTACTTGTTAATTGGAATAAGCTTTTTGGTAGATAGTCCTTCACAGTATTTTGTGAACACGTGTTCACATAAAAAAAAAAAAAAAAAAAATGAACATTATTGTAAAATCAATAAATTTCTCATCTCTACTCAGAATCTAACTAAAATGTTAATTTTATTACATGTGTTTTAAGTATTTTAAGTTGCAAAATAATAGTCAGAATTAGTATTCGAGCTAATGGTAAAGTACTTTTTATTGTTACAATACCTTATTTTACATTTTCCTGGATGTTAACTTATGACGTTTAAAACAAAATAAATGTAAAATGTAAAATGTTTTTTTAGTATACAATTTAATATTTTAATTTAATAAAGTTTAACTCAAGTTTTTCTAGAATTTTTGATTTATATTTACTTTTTTTTTTTTTTTCAGACATTAAAATCAAAAAGTGAAATATCTGCTCTAGCCGAATTTATTGAATGGTTAGAACAAATATTAAAAGATAATGGTAAAAAAATGGCCATTTTAGTGTGCCATGAAGTTACCAAGTTCAATACCAGTCTTCTAATTAAGTCTCTTCTTGCGTAAGAATATACATTAAAACAAATTTATTTTAAGTATCAACATACCTATTCTTTCTATTTTTTATTTATAGCTATAATTTAATGGATAAATTTTCCGAATTAGTCAAAGGTTTTGCCAACTGCCATACATTTGCTCAAACTCATTGTCAAGATACCATGGTTATGTTTTCTCTTAGAGTTCTTTCTAAAGTTCTTTTAGATAAAGATAACATTGAAACTTTCAAGGCAACTGAACGTGCTAAATTAGCTTATGAGGTATGATTACAATCATATTTGTTTTATAGTTTATAAATTGTTACAATACAATTGAATTAATTATTTAAAATTATTTTAGATTGTTCAACATTTATGTGTTACTTTGGAAGGTGGCAATGGCGATGGAAAAGAAGTAGTAACTGGTAGTGAAGTTTCTGAGGAGACAAAGGTAAAGGCATTATCTACTTTCCTTACAGCCCTGGATTTTGAAGAAACCACTCTACATAGCACTCAAGAATTGTTAGCAAGACAAAAGTCACTAAACACAGTTTATCTAAGATCCTTATCATTCCACTCCTCGACCGCGGATCGTAAGAAAGCTATCGGTTATCGTAATTCTATTGCAAAAGCAAATATTGATTACATGACACTCCAAAACTTATGGACTGTAAGTTTAATTGATAATTTTTTGTTTTTTCATCAAAATTAATATTGTTGTTTTTAAATTGATTTCCAGGAAAATAAAGATGGTTTCAAGGATATTGTAAAAGAAAAGTTGTCAGGATTGTCTGACGAAGAAAAAGAAAACATTGCCATTAGTATAATAAAGCATTTTGAAAATCCTGAACCTATTCCTTCACCTTTTAAAGGTAGCCAAAAGTACAGTGGTAGATACAGAAGATACAGCAGTAGGGATAAGGAGACTAGAAAGAGTTCGTCTGATAAAGAAAACGACCCTGGTACCCTATCACCAACATCAACCGATCATAAAATAGAAGAAGTAAAGCCCCAAAGTGTAATTACCAACAGTCAAGAAAATGGTAATAACTAATTCATAACCAAAGTTTGATTACCATTTTAAGTATTAAGTATTAAAAAAAATCCAAAAAAAAAAAAATCTAAAAAAAAAAAACAGAAACGTTATGATTTTTGTTGTTCTCCATAGACTAAGTTTTATATATAAATAACTTAAATTTTAAATATTTCAACTATATCAAACCAAAATCTTAAGTTTTACCACTTTTCACGTTCTAATAATTATTTTCCATTTAGATATTATATTATAATTTTATTTTTAAAAAAAATCGGGTCGATTTTATTAATATTAGTTTTCTTCATGTTCTATTTCTATTTTAATTTGTAAGAACGTTGATAAGTTGAGATCATTATAACAAATATATATATTACACAAAAACTTATCTATAAAACAATAAACAATTTGTCTAATAAAGTAGTTATTTTATTTTATTGATTATTATAACTGTTTAATAATAATGCCAGTTTTATAATTTTTGGTTTACATTGTTTTAACGTAATAATAATTTAGGCTTTTTGCTATTAATTTTTAATTTTAATCAAAACTTGATCATTTCTTTGAAAGTGTTCATTAACTATTGTAAATAATAATAATGATTGCTTGCTCAAATAATTTTACGATTAAATTATAAATGTTTAGAGGTTATTTGATCTTCAAATGTATACTAATTTAATAATTTGAACAATGACAATATAATGCATGTCTAATTTCATTATAAATAACTGTTTAACAGTTATAGTACAGAGTAAATAAAATATAAAATACTGGGGAATTATAATTCTCCATAGTAATTTATTTTGAAAAACATTTTTTAATCAAATTTTTATTTTTAAATAAATATAATAGCAATACGTAAATAATTACTTAATATTTTCACAATTTAATTAAGAACCTATGGTAAGTAATTTTATTTTTAAATAAACATTTTGTTTTATTCATGTTGATTTATCTGTGTTTATTATTATATTTTTTTTTTAATAATCCTCAGTGAAATCATTTAAAAAATTGTTTATTCTTTATACCATTTAATACCTTCTTGGTCTCTTGTTAAAATTGATATCTGTGCATATTAGTGATAATTTTGTTGTATATTGTAGATGGTAAAAGTATTTTACCTTATGATATGATTATTAAGTATATTATTATACTATTATTTAATTTTTCTTTTGTCTATAATGTTTAATTAAACACGTTGGCAAGTTTATCAAAATTAAATTTATTTAAGATTTTATAAATTAAACCATGATGACTAATGGAAATCTGGAATAGTCAGAATTTATATGAAAGTAGAATTTTAATTTCAAACTTCAATCTATTTTAAATAATTTTTATAAGAGTGATATATTTATATTAAGTATTAAGATGAAATTTTATTATTTTTTTAAATCCATTTTAGATTCTGAGCAGAGCAAGGAATGTATTAGTTTTGCAATGATTTTATTTTTTTCAAGTGTACCATCTTTTCTGAAGGGAAATTTGGAAATTTTAGTGGGGTGATACTTAAGATATAATTTTTTTTAATTTCCCTGGAGTTTTCATCAAAAATTTGTAAGTTTTCAAATTTTAAATATTAGTCTTTCAAAACATGTATAACTGAACTACTCTCAATCATTTTTGATTAGCAATAATTAATTGCTGCGTACAGATAAATATTATATTATCCTCTATCTTCCCAACTTCTGACGTACAACAATATCCCATCCATTGTGTGAAATGTGTCAGTTTGTTTTTTCACAATATCATTGATATTTGTTTAAATTGTATCTGTATGTATAAGGAAGAGACCGTTCTGAATAACTACTTATTATAAGAAATAACAGATGGGGTTGCATAAGGTTGATGGTCTGTAAAATTCTGTCAAACAGTATGAAGAGTTCTAAACAAGATTTTCTTATGTGACTGTGAACACTAGATAGGAGGTATCGTGTGTATGTTTTCCAGATGGTATTCCTTTGATAGGAGAAAATCTGAAATAAGTTAACAATAGGCTTGAAGAATGGAGAGTACCACTTGAAGGAGAGGGACTAAGGATAAGTAGAAGTAAAACAGATTATGAGTTTGGAGGAACAGGACAAGACAGCTGATGACAATAAGCAGATGTACGGTGTCTTTTATGACTCATGAGCATGTGGAATGTTGGATTACGTGTGGTTGGATAAATCGGAGAGAAGTGTCAGGTTTTTTATGTAACAAGAGTATTCCAACGAGATGGTTGGATGCGATTGAAAATGATTAGAAGACAACCAGTGTATGCAAGATGGGAGATCTGGTCAAGTAGAAGTTTTAAACAAGGGTGGCCGACTCCAAATAATTGAAATCAAAAGAGAAAATACCTGTATATAAGAAAAAAAAATCTAACCTCTGTGAAGTATGACAAATCACTTTTTAATTTATATATTTTCTACTATCTGCCTTGTTTATATTGTTAATAAAAATGTAGGGAATATACAATTTATTGAAGAAAATCCTGAATATAGCAATTCTCGAAACCTATATGGTTACTATGGTTATATATTACTATGGTTTAATTTTATATTGTTTTTAGATTAAATCTCAAAACATCCAAGTATAAGTAAAATTCCCATAATTATTTTTTTGTTTATATTTATAGTACAAACCTAGTATAATAATATTAATTTATCATTTTCTAAAAGTTTTTCTTCATTGGCCAATTCAACCAAACCTCCAATTATTAAAACAAATCTACCTACCAAGTATATAGATTTGTATATTTTAAGTTTCTTATACAGAAAATATAAAAATCATTACTGCATTGTAGTATTACTCTGAGGTGTAGCATTATTACTCTATGATATGCAGCACTGAATTTCTTTCTGGGATAATAAATATCTATATCCTATATCCTATTCTCCAATTAGAAAATGTCAACAAGTCACGTCCAAATAAGCCTAGAATGATGCTGACGTACTATCATCATAGAAACAGCGATCGGAGAGGCTCGAACTAAGAAAACTATTATTATTGGAGAAAACGTAGATCTCTGAGTTCTATTTATTTCAGGCACTACGTCGCTCGAACAAATTTATTTTTCAAAACCAAAAAAAGGAAAAGTTGAAACAAAAATATATTCATCTGGTTGCATAGACCACTACAATTATGGTAGAGATATCACTTTATTTTTGCACGCTATTACTGGATGTGGTACAACGTCTACTTTTTTCACTGAGGCTGGGCGCACACCTAAAGAGCAAAACTGCTCCGAGCAGCCTGGATCAGCTCGGAGTTATTTGGACATCATTAGAACACGTGTAAAGTAATTGACGCGCGCACACTAATCAGTCTACATCACANTCCGAGCAAAATACGAAAACCAAAGTCACTTGTTTATTTTACGACTAGTACACTACCGAACACCGTGTGAACACGTTATTTTAATATAAAAATTATATCATATTAATTAAACATGGCATGCGATCCAGAAAAATTAATAAATGCAGTATTTTGCAGAAAATCTATTTATGATTATTGTGATAAAGATCATAGCAATAGATTGATTCAAGATTATTTTCTAACCGTTTTTTATTTATTTCATGCATCCAAAGTTTGTTTTTGCTACTTTCGCTATTTAATAAAAATTGCCACCTTAGCGGCACAACGACGTCATCTTCGTCAGAACTCATCTTGACGACTGGTGTCTTGTTCTGTTCTGTTTTGCCAGTGTGAATGGAATTTGTTCCGAGCTGCTCGGAGCAATTTTGCTCTTTAGGTGTGCGCCCAGCCTAAAGGAAAAGTAAACGTTTTAAAACTCTTTGAAAAATGTCCAGATCTTAACAAAACAGCAGCAATATTCAAAACAAAAAACTATCCCATTGCAGACATTTTCAAACGGATTGCAATTTATTTTAGCCATGTATGGTGCCCCAAAAAAAGAGATATCCATTGATAATTATAGGTATTTAACTTTTGCCAAATTGACCAGAAATAATAAACCTATCAAATTATTATCACTCCCATCCACAACTAGTGCGGCCCAACAGCATCTACTTCGTGTTTATTATCAATTACAAGTTTGGCTGGGTAACACATTCAATCCTAAACAATGGGGGTGGGCTATGGATGACAATATTTTGGAACCTGTCACCACATTATTACCACCCGCACCTAAAGATTTGCTAAATATGATTTTTTATAATTGTACAAAAGGTTATGGTACTAACTGCGGGTGTAGAAAAATAGGAGTTAATTGTTCAATTATTTGTGGACACTGCCGTGGTTAATCATGCTTGAATTCAAGTTCTATGAATGGTTTGGATGAAAATATAGACGACTCTACGCCGTTCCACATCATGTCGTTATTGCTGTATCGTTTGATTCTTTTCGAGATTTTTGATTTGCATCTGGTACAAGTTGACTAGGTTTCTACACAACGTCGACTCGTGTTCAAATTAAATCCGTTGATTTTTCATTTCAGCATCTTTTCTGAACGCAACAAGTTCGAGCTCAGATTTCAACTTTTCAATTTCCATATCGCGCAATTGTACGAGCGATGCCGAATTGTCTCCGGTCGACGCTGTAGCGTACCTGCCGGTCTTCCGTAGCGACGGAAACACGTCTTCGCACAACCACTTTGTAAGCTTAACGGCTTCGGGTTTCTTACATCATCTACGCATCAACAACGCCCCGGTACAGTCCCGGTTCCGAGATGAACACCGTGTGCGGCTGTCAATCATTGTTCGGCGTTGTGACGTTATTTGTGCCGTCAGCGGGGGCGCCAAAATTGGCGCCCTGTAAATCGATCCATTCACGTCGCCACGCGACATAAACATTATTATTTATAGCGTCCCGCGGTTTCTCGTAATCCAAAATGTCAGCAACATCGTGCCCTTTGAACCAAAACTCCTCCGTACCGTCGGCCTTCTTCACCACGTAAATGTAACATTCGAACGGCACGTCGCCGCCAAACGAAAACTGTTCGCTTACGAGTGACATTGTGTTATTGTCACGCACGAGTATGACAACTGTAGCGCAGTGTAGTGGGCACACAGCGAAATGCGACTGACGTTGTTTGGTGTTCAATCGTTCGGTTTGTACGCGGAAAAACGGTCCAGGAACAATGAAGTGACGATTACCAGCTACCTATATCCTGTGTATGAGTAATTGTTTTTAAAACGAATCATGCACGAAGACGAAAGTGTTCACTCTTGCGCAATCGCGTCATTATACGGCTAATCGGGTATTCGTGAGTAGGATGGGGCGACGGGTGGATCGACCCCACCTTGGACGTTTTTGGCCGTGATTTTTCAATCTGGCGATAAAACAATATAGTATTTGGATTATTTATTATTTCTCGTGTGTTTTTATTAGCGTCAACAAAATGCAGTGACAATGTCATAACTATGGCGATTTTTTTTTCTATAATACGTGTAGGGATGCCGATGTGGATGTCCCAAACATGTAGTCACCGTTTGATTGGTTTGTAGGAGCAATAAAAAAAAAAAAAAAAAAAGATTAATATCGGCGTATTACTTTAAAATTGTTGTGAATAATTGTTCGGTACGAATATGTAATGTATACATGTTGGGTGTATGTTATTACGTCACGGCCGTTACGGGTAAACGCCGAAATCTCAGAAACGTCCGGGCAAAACGTCATATTTCGGCTTTTTTTTCGGACAAATCATCTATATGGTAGCGATCAACATTATTCGGGTAAAACTGCAACGTCCGTAAATTTAAATTTTTCACATATTTGAGATTTGTCCGATTTCGGTTTTTGATCGTAAATTATACATGTACGTCTTTTATTTTTATTTTTTATATTTTTCATTATAGTTTATACCTGTAAACTATTTTCTTAATTGCCAAAAAAAAAAAAAAAAATGATAACTGTTGCTTTTTTTGGGACGAGAAAACGTAAATAAAAAGCATAAAGGTTGTACCTATATAATACGAATTAAGATAATTATATAAAATAATCGTATTAAAATATTATAAGTAGTGCTATGTAAAAATATTATGACGTTTAAAATATCAATTCATTTTTAATTAAAAGATCACGACGATCATAACATTTAATACATTTTTATGCTCGTTGCTAATATTTTTTTTTCTCTAAATAATTACTAATTAAATTTAATTATAAAACAAAACTATCTATGGAATTTCGAATACCTATATATTGCTATTTGAACATCAAACGTTCACCCAATTCCCCTCTAAAAGGTCGTCTAAACATTTCAAGCGCACATATAATTGTTTCGTTACACATTTTGTGTATTTAGAGGAGAAAATTGTTGTAATATAAAATTCTGATCATACTGCAATGTATTTATATTTTTTTCCGGGATTCGGTCGTTGTTATACGCATATGAACAGGCCCGGGGCCCACATTAATAAGGAAACGTATTCTGTTAAAATGGAATAAATGGACGGAAAAAAAAAGTCATCAAATATTCAACTCATAAAATGGGTGCCCCCCCCCCACCCTAAATCCGGGCCTGCACATGACTAGTGAGACTAGAGGCGAAGCTAAAGTTTCTCTAGGTACGACCATTTATTTTGACTATGGCTTTTACAATATAAATGTATGACATTGATGATATGACGTAGCACGCAGGTAACGATTTATTGGTACGTGTGGATCGTACGAACACGATCGTCGGTGTTCGACTTTTTTTTCAATATGTCCACTGCTGTTTTCTTATCAATTAAAAATAATATTTCCCGTTATCAGTGTCCTCCGAGGAAATAAGACGTGTTGACCCGCATTTGGGCAACGATTTAAATCGACTCAAATGTTCTCCGCCTCGTTTACCCCGTTCCAGGCGACATCGGTTTCGCGCGTATAGATCGTGTTCCCGGATCCGTTTCTGTGATGCAATTTTCAGAAAACGGTAACTCGCTGAATGACACAACCATCATCGACTGCCTACATGGTTTTTTCACGTTCACCAAGCTCTTCACGTTAACTATTTTGGACGATTATTTCTCGTTGATCGATTTCCAGGTCTCCCTGCACGAATTCCTGCAAAGCGTACTCAACTTTGTCAGCTTCGATCAGTTCCAGATCGAGATATTCAACTTCCTGATACTGTTCGAGACTTTGTTGCTTGCCTTGTTGATATATATCTGGGCAAAATACAACAGTGATATTTACGAACGTTTCCTGTTGAGTGGTTGGTTTGGATTTAAAAAAAAAAATAAAAATATTAAGATAATTACCAGGTATTAGTTTCTGATGTATTTAAATGGTATTTGTATTTTTTCAGACGCAATAGTCGATGAACTGAAGGAGGACGTGTCTCAATTAAAGTTACCCAAGTCGTACACTCCTAGAATATAAAAGAAGATGAGTGATAAATTGAAAAAGTTTTTCCAAAAAAAGAAGGCTGACGTCAAGTTTAAAAGAGCTGGCCCTGGTCATCGTCTCAATGAAGATACTGCACCAAAGAATGTGGCGAAAACCGGAGAAACATCTCGCTCTAACAGAGTCGAACCTACAGATGAAGCCAAACAAGCAGCAGCTGCTGCCTTGGCTAGATTTGAAAGTAAAAAATCTACTACTGGTCCAATAAACACGTTAGTTTATTTTTTTTAACATGTACCTATATTAATTTAATAATGAATTTGGCTTATTTATTGGTACTTAGTGAAATTGATTTTTCAGTTCATTAGCTGCTATCAAATCGAGAGCTCGAAAAGAAATGGAAGCAGAGAGAAGAAAAGAGAAACAAAATGAAGACACATTCACACATTTAGAAGAATTAAAAACCAGTACTGATGTTTCTGGAACATTAGCTACTATTGGTGTTTTTTTCCAATGTCCAATAATAGGCAAGTATTTTTTTTCTAACTAATCAATCTTTATTTTTACCTTGATAAATCATAGGCAAAAATTGTTTATAAATGTTCGGGTGATGGAAAACTGGCACCCAAAATGCCGATAGGAAAAAAAACTGACATGCACAATTGACTGAAAATTAAAATACTGTTCCAATAATGAAACACTATGAATAAAATAAATTATTAATATAATAGTATTATGGCTAGTGAATTAGTCCAAATGATAAATTGTAAAATTTAAAAAAAAACCAAACCTAACCTAGTGTGCCTTTTGTTAAATGTTTAATAGCAATAAATCTTTTAAAAGGAATCGGCCAAGGATTAGATTTACGTTATCAAAATGATAATAAACTCCACTTAACATTAGATCTTATAATTAACTTTATATCTTAAGTTGGATTCTTGTTATTTATTCAATACACAATTTAAGTTTAAATTTATTTGTATAATACTTTGCTTAAAATCGACAAGCATTTTCTAATAGGAAGACTGATTTATGCATATGGCAACGCATACACAAAAGTTTTTTTTTTAAATTTTTATATTGAATAAAATTAGCAATTTAGTAAAAATAAATTCTATATTAGTTTTAAAAAAATTCTTTAATAAAACAATCATATTTATAGGTTTGGAAGTTTGAGCGCATTTTTTTTTTTTCAGGGAACATTTGGTGTCAATTTATCAGATGTATTGGAATTTGTAAAAGAAAGTGTTTTTGATGAAGAACAACCATTTAATTTGAGACTATGCAATAGAAAAATGTTTAGTCCTGAAGATGAACATATGACTTTAATTGAATTAAGCTTAGCACCTTCTTCTATTTTGCTGTTTACTAACGATCCACCTATTAGCGATCAGGGTCACCCTTATTTGAAAGATGAACTTATGTCATTGGTACAAAATACCTTGTAATCTTCTTCTTCTTCATCGATTTTTTAAAGGCCATTGAGGCCCATTACCGCAACACAAATTTGCTTCCATCTGTCTCTGTCCTGTGCTATTGTTTCTCCATCTCATATTCCAATTTCTGCTAAATTCTTCTCCACCTTTGTTTCGGCCTGCCAAGTGGTCTNAATTTAAGTTTAAATTTATTTGTATAATACTTTGCTTAAAATCGACAAGCATTTTCTAATAGAAAGACTGATTTATGCATATGGCAACGCATACACAAAAGTTTTTTTCTTAAATTTTTATATTGATTAAAATTAGCAATTTAGTAAAAATAAAGTCTATATTAGTTATAAAAAAATTCTTATAAAACACAATCATATTTATAGGTTTGGAAGTTTTATCACAAGAAGAATGGCATGTAAAAATAGAAGAATTTATTAAAGAACAAATGAAAGATGATCCTATTTTACAATCAATTCTACTAATACAAAACTGTAATCATAACCGGTCTAAAGTAAATATATTTTAAAGGTGGACTTATGTACAATTAAACATTATATTTATTTTATTTTAAAAAGGTGGAAGAATGCATTAAGTTATTGGTGACTTATGCAGAAAATATTATTAGGAATAGAGAGGAAGTGAAGTATCGTAAAATTAGATTAACCAATAAAACATTTATGGAAAAAGTGTTACCAATTAAGGGAGCGATCGAGTTCTTAGAATCTATAGGTTTTATAAAACAAAAACTAATGCATGAAGACCAAATGGAAAATTTCTTAGTTTTTCCTGAAGACTGTTTAAATAATTTGGCTATGGTTCAGTCTACTGTGGACGATTTACAATCGGCAGAACGCATACAACTGGTTTTAGATAGAAATGTTCAAGTTCTCCTACCATCACAAGCATCAAAAAAAGTGTCATTACCTCCAGAGTTTTTTAGTATGTCTGCTGTTGAACTAAAAATTGAACAACAAAAGCGGTAAGCTCTTATAACACATTAAATATACTATGTGTGATGTTATGTTTGTTTTAATACTAGGACTGAGAATATTGAAAGTGAAATGGTACTCAAAACTAAAAAAATGCGCATTAAAGAACAGAATAAACACAATTCAAGGTATAAATATTGTTTGATTCGCGTGAAGTTTCCAGACTGTTTGTATTTACAAGTAATTTCACTGAGTATATATTTTAGTGCATTATAATTTGAGCGCATTTTTTTTTTTTCAGGGAACATTTGGTGTCAATGAACATTTATCAGATGTATTGGAATTTGTAAAAGAAAGTGTTTTTGATGAAGAACGACCATTTAATTTGAGACTATGCAGTGGAAAAATGTTCAGTCCTGAAGATGAACATATGACTTTAATTGAATTAAGCTTAGTACCTTCTTCTATTTTGCTGTTTACTAACGATCCACCTATTAGCGATCAGGATCACCCTTATTTGAAAGACGAGCTTATGTCATTGGTACAAGATACCTTGTAATACTCATAAATTTTCAATGGATTGTGATATTATTTTAATAATTTTTGTTTAAATCGGGTACAATCAATTATTGTTAAATTAATGGATACATTTTCATATTTACTTTTTAAATTGGTTTATAAAATAAATTTATTTATTTATTTATAGTTAAACAATTAATTAACATTAATTATGTTCACAATTTATTTATATTAATAATGTTCACAATTAATATAAACTTGCTTAATTTATGCCTTAATGAAACAGAAATAATTTGCATTATCTTTCAAAATGGCCTTTTGATAATTGCACATTTTTTGTAATACACAACAATCTTTTATAAGTGTGATTCCACAAGTAGAATAGAATATAATGTTGATGGTAATAATGAGCAAAGTATACAGTATACGCCCGATTAGTGTGATGTCATTATCTGAACAAAATATTCTACACTTTAAGTACTTATATACTTATTTTATTCTAAAAAACCTCATTTGAGTATCTCTTATTTAATAATATTCGAATCTTAGTATGTAAATATATTATGTGTGTTTTTAATTGTACAATTATATTATTTGGATTCAAACAATCAAATTATTACTAATAACAGTCTGATAAGAAGTGCATGACAAAAGTACTAATCGTGCGTATTTTGTTAAACAGACCCTTTACTGTGGTCGGTTATACTTAGAATAAATAAAAAAAAGGAGAATATAATGTATCAGATATCAGTACGTGGAAAGTAAATAACATTATTATTAATAATGTATATTATTTGGTTTTGCCTATTACAAGGCCCTATTGAGTGCAATTATTGTATGCACATTTTCCAAAACTACTTATTACAATATTCAAATTTGACTAATTGTTTATTAATAGTTTGGAATAAAATTCATAATTTATTAAAAATACTAGTTTATTAAAAAAATTAAAAATGAATATTCTTTTTTGAAGCCTTACAGTAAAATATAATTTTTTTTTTTAATACTTAAAAAATTGAAAAGTACATCATAAATATGAAAAATTATATTATAATTATTATAAATAATCTATTCTTCATAAAAAAAGTTACTGATCTTTGAACACATATTTGAGAACTCTTTTTGTATTACGGCTGTTTGTTGTTCACAATCCTTATATTTAGTTTCACTTTCATTTATTAATTTTGATATTCTCTCCTCAAGTTTATTTATACGCTGCTTATTAAATATTCCTTGATTAAACAAAATTTCATTATTTTTTTCTAACTCGTTAATTTCTACATCGAGTTTACTCAAAGATTCTTCTAATCCAATTAGTTCTAACGAATCATTATCAACAAGATATTTGCTAAATATTAAATAAAAAAAACAAATTAATAATTTATACATTTTTATAAATTGATTTACCTAGATAAAATGAAAATAGAAAAAAATAAAATACTTTGCTTCTTCTTCATCTAGCTCATTTTTTTCAGTAAATAATTCATAAACATTTTCTTCTTTGATAATTTCTTGAAAATGATAGTTCATAAGATAGTTTAATTGTGTTTTCAATGCATTCAACAGGTTTGTTGCATTTTTTCGGTTTTTTAAAAATGATAAATCTTTTAAAGTAGTTTTAAATTCTTCAAAACTAAAAAAAAAATATATATAGACATTTACTAAAATTTTAATACTCATTGTAAATAATTATTATTTTCTTCTTTCAAAGAGAAAAAAAAAATTAAATATTGTTAATATTGTACATAGTATTTACTTACCTAATGCTATCATTTATGTCTTCAAAAGTCTTATTCACCACATCACAGAGTTCTGTATATCTGATTGGATGTTTTAAAGCAATCTTCTTAAAGGCCATACTTATGTCCATGTCAGTAGATATTGGAGGATTACCATCAGAGTTGTATGCATCATTTTGTGATTCATCAGTCATATTTTTTGATTCCATTTCCACGATGAGATGTAGAGAAGAATTATAATCTGGTTTACATGATATAATAAATACATTTATTTTCTCATATTAGTTTACATCACAGTCTAAATATAATGAGAATACTATTGTTTTTGGTAAACTATATCATCAAATGTGAATTGTTAAATATTTTAAATATTGTATAATATAAATATGATGAAATTTGTCTTAGTTGGGTAGCTATTGGTTGTAGATAATAAAGAGAACGAAATTTCAATAAGGTAATATTACTTTGAACAGTTTACAGTTATGATAATATTACTTCTATATGTCGTAATGTCGGTATTCTCAAAAAAATATTATATATTGTTTTTTATATGATAAAAAACAATATTACTTACGTCTTATGGTAAAAAAAATCTGATTTTTTGAATGAATTATAACGAAAAAACTAAAATAATAACAATTATAGCAAAAAAGTTCAGTTTACAAGATAATTATTTGAATACTTATCACGAAACAAAAAACTGAAACTGACATGCACAATTATTATTCCAAGACAGTGCATACAATATTTAATACTGTTTATCTAGGATAATATAATTTTCAAACAGAGGCAACTCTGGTATTACACAAGTTAGGGCACAGATATAGATAATAATAATTTATTATTTATATCTGTGATTTAGGGTTCCTACTATAGATAATAAAGTATGGATACGGGCAAGGTGTATCAATACAACGTAGATACGGGCACCGATCCACTCTTCCACACGAGATAAGAATATGAACATTTTGAAAAAAAAAATGTTTTTATTAATATTTTCAATTTGCAAATCAACAAATAAATATAACATCATAATGAACTAACTAAAACATAACTATTTCATATCAGTGTTAACCCATATCACACTATTAACTATCTTATCATTATTTGTATTTTCTCAAGGATATAAAGAGGAATTTAATGTATATTTGTACACAATGATACACCATAGATCACATATTCACGAAAGAAAAACCAAATATATGGTAATATCTAGGCGAGAAAATCACGAGGAAAATTTAGAAGTTGAGAATTATAAATTTGAAAGAGTGCAAAATTTTAAATACCTGGGTGTTACAATAAATAGCAAAAATAATAATCACGATGAAATTAAAATAAGACTAAGTGCAGCAAATAAATGCTATTACGGAGTAACGAGTATACTAAAATCAAAACAGGTATCACTCAAATCAAAAATTATAATATACAAGGTAATTATCAGACCAGTCCTTTTATGTGCGTGTGAAACATGGCCAACGACTAAAGGAGACGAAGACAAATTAGCAATACTCGAAAGAAGAATATTAAGAAGAATATTTGGGCCAAAAATAAATAGCATGACACGACAATATGAGAAAAAAAATAATATAGAAATACAACAATTATATAAAGAGCCAGACATAGTAGCAGTATTAAAAAATAGGAGAATGGCATGGGCCGGTCATGTATGGANTCTTTCAAATAAGGGTGACCCTGATCGCTAATAGGTGGATCGTTAGTAAACAGCAAAATAGAAGAAGGTGCTAAGCTTAATTCAATTAAAGTCATATGTTCATCTTCAGGACTAAACATTTTTCTATTGCATAGTCTCAAATTAAATGGTTGTTCTTCATCAAAAACACTTTCTTTTACAAATTCCAATACATCTGATAAATTGACACCAAATGTTCCCTGAAAAAAAAAAAATGCGCTCAAACTTCCAAACCTATAAATATGATTGTTTTATTAAAGAATTTTTTTAAAACTAATATAGAATTTATTTTTACTAAATTGCTAATTTTATTCAATATAAAAATTTAAAAAAAAAACTTTTGTGTATGCGTTGCCATATGCATAAATCAGTCTTCCTATTAGAAAATGCTTGTCGATTTTAAGCAAAGTATTATACAAATAAATTTAAACTTAAATTGTGTATTGAATAAATAACAAGAATCCAACTTAAGATATAAAGTTAATATATTCTAGATTACAATTCACCTCAAATAATAGTAAAACTATTGCATTTAGATTAGGAACCGGCTAAGGAAAATTTGGATTTATTGCTATTAAACATTTAGCAAAAGGCACACTAGGTTAGGTTCGGTTTTTTTTTTTTAATTATATAATTTATCAATTAATTATTATTAAAATATTAATATTATTAAGTCAAAAATATTTTTGGACTTTTGAATATTTTACCACATTAAATTTCCCAGTCTACAAATATAATTAACTGAATTACAACAAAAAATAAAATTGAAATAATGAAATTATTATTCCCGTAGCTTCCTGTTATTTCTATGGTTTCCCCAACATTGCTTAATATTATGAAATCTACAAGGAAATTAAAAAATGGATTCATTTTACAACTAGATTCAGAATATAACAAAATATGTTTCTTTGCATTTTTGTATTTGAGCAATATTTTTGGTAACGTCATAAATTTGTCAGTTTTCATTTTACACTTTTCTGGTTTTTCTCAATTATTATGAAAATACTTGGAATGATCAAATAATGATTTACTCGGCACTAGATCCAATATACAACATTACAATTACTTTTGCTTCAAATTCCTTTCTCCCCATGACATGTCTAAATCTTCCTAATCTATTTTCTCTCATTTTATTAACTATTGAAACCACGCCTAATCTTCCTTTTAAGTACTCATTATTTATCTATCTTCTCTCGTCACTCTACTCATCCAAATTATTGCACTGCTACACACCATAGTTCGTCAGTCTCGCCACACTTTTTTAGAACTTAACTTTAAATTTCATTAGCATTTTCTTGGATTGAATTTCTTAGGTTATTGACTTATCTCAATCCCATTTGTTGCCTCTTACGGTAGGTAGAGGTTCTGTGGGAGCATTTTAATCTTCTCCCACAGAAAGATAATTTTTTCATAAATAAATTGTATAATATTTAACATTGTTTTTATATACCTAATACTTATGTGACTGTGAAGTCATTTATTATGTACACATAAATTAATTTTTATTCATTGTGTAATGTCCGTGTAGTTGAACCCAAAAAAGCAAAAAGGTGACAAATTTTCATAAACAATTATTTGTCAATTTAACATAGTCCTGAAAAAAAAAAAATTACCTATTATTATATTTCTATATATAAATTAACAAAAATTAATAAAATTAGTTAATATTAATAAAACTAGCTAATTCGTATTTGTTTTTAAAAATATTGATAAATTGTATGAAATATATATATATATATATGTATCACCTTCATAGCTTGAAATATTGGGATGACTGATAATCCCGCTTTCTCGTATTTATCTATTAAACTCTTAGCGTAGGACATAAACTCATCGTCTTCTCGTTTCAATAGTTTTATGAGATCATCTCTGTATTTCAGCATAGCTTGTTTGTCAGCCATATTAGCTATTCTGTTATTTTCCTATAATGTATAATTTTTGTTTTATTTTCGACCATAAATTAATATTATTATAAATTCAATGTTTTGGCGCCGAAATCTTACAGACTGTATATCGAGGTTCTTTCGAAAGTCATTCATCTTATTAATCTTAGCTTGTTTTTCTAATTTTTTATGATCATCTAAGACTTTCGACTCTCGTTGCCACCTTTCCAGTTCCCATTTACGGCTTAGTTCTAATTGTTTTTTTTCATTTAAAGTTTCCTCGTCGTATGCTTTTTTAAAGTCCTTGAGGTCTTTTTTCATTTGTTTCGCCAACTCTTCTTTCTGGGATTGTTTTGTTTGATATCTAAACCATCATTAATTATATATAACAACGGCGTGTATATTTTAAAAACGACCAAAATAGAAATAATATTTATACGAACTTCGCCTCGATTTCGTCCATAGCTTTCTGCATTGCGAGATTTTTAATATTTAATTGTTCTTGTTGTTTTTTAACTGAAATTTCGGCCTTTTTTTCCGCTAACTTTTTTTCTTTCAACAACTAGACGAACAATTATAACTATTAATAATTGTCTACATGAATACATAATATACAGTTTACTTCATTTTCCCTGAATTTTCTAGTCGCAGCCATTTCTTTTTTTGAATCTGCTATTATTTTAAAAACTGCATCTTCTTCCTGTTCTTTCAATTGATTTATCTTATTTTTGTTTACTATGATTTCTCGATTGTCAGCCAAATTTATCAACATACTCTCTTTTACTGCCTGATTCTAAAAAGAAAAAAGTGTTATATCAATCAAAAATATAAAAATATTTATTATACTTTCGCCTTTTCCTTTTCTTTTTCTTCATATATTTCTCTCGCAATCTTTTCTAATTCTCGTTTGCCATCTTCTTTTAGTTTAATATCTTCGTCGTGTCTTTGAACTTCTCGTTCTTTTAATCTAAATTACAGAATAAAATAATAGAAATATATTACAAAATTAACTATACAATATTACAACACGACATACATACTACTGTACTTAGTAATAATATAAAATCATAATATTTTGGATTTGATTTGATTTTTTTTTCGTGCCAGTAAATTTAACAAATTCCTTTTTTGTAAGAACGAGAAAAAGTTTTCTTATAATAATGGAATGTAAACAACTCATTGATGGTTTATATATAGACTTGTTTATAAGTGAGATATCTGAAATTGCCTATTATGATTAGGCATGGCCAGACATAGTTTTAAATAAAATACAAATTGAAATCATGACACCCATATTGCATACCTACTTGTTGACATCCATACAACTTCTGTCTAAAAGTTAATTTCTAGTTCACAACTATTTTTCAACTATGTAGTTTATACAGGGTGATATTTTCTATCATGAACCAGCAATTATCTCAAAGTATTTTAAGTGAATTTGATTTATGTTTTTTTAAATCATTATGGAATTATTTAAGCTTTATTTTAAAGCCATTTTTAAGTTTTTTCCTTATTCCATGTACATTAAATAAGTACATACTTTTGATTTTCAAATAGGAACCCCCCCTTTTAAACACAGATTTAAATAGAAAATAGTGAGTACGGGACAGGTAGAGCTTATGAAGAGGAAAGAAAACCGCTCCTTGAAGGACACTTGAAAAATGATAGAAGGTATTAGATAATAAGTTTTGAATTCTGACATACTGAGCTCAGTTAGGTTAGGTTTTACCTTAAAAACAATTTTTATGTAACATTTTAGAGCTGCTTGTTTCTTAAAACGTTCAAAATAAATTGAAAGAAGTTAATCCTTAATCTTCTCGAGAGATAATATCTGTTATCGAAAATTGATACCTCTATAGTTTAAATCACGGTATATTTTTGTTTTAAATATTTTTACTATCTCACTGTTTTAATAAAATAGCCGATTTATCCTTTTTGGTTTTTGCATCTTGTAGTTTTTGTTCCCATCGTTCTTTTTTGTATCGTTCTGCATCCAAGTTCTGCTCTGCATGCAATAATCGCTCCTTTTCTGTATTACTTTCTCTCTCTTTCTTGTTGAATTCCATCTGTAGATCTCTCTCTTTATACACCTATATAAACAAATTTAATGATCAATGTGCAAATCAATATTATTGTTATTAAACACCTCTATCATTTTCACTCTTCTGGACAGCGTTTTTGTAGAATCTTTCTCTGACCATTTATTTAATCGTGCCTTTTCTATAATCATATTTCTGCGCTCTAAAATTTCAAGTCTCCTCTCCTCGTCCCTTTTCAGGTGTGCGGCTTCGATGTCTGCCAACAATTTCTTCTTTTCTTCCATTGCCCTTCCCCTTTCGTTCTAATTTATAAAAAATAGTGTCACATTTAATTAGATTTTTGTCATCATTTATCGGTAAGTACCGTATACACCATGTGTGTGTAGTATTGTAACGCATTAAAAAAATAGTTAAATATATTTATGTGTTTTATAAAGTAACGAAAATTACGTGATTTAACCTTAATCTCCCCAGTTCTTAACAAAATAAAAAAATGTGCACGTGCTCGATATATTATACCCATAAATTATGAATACTTGTTTTTTATGTAGCCCCACCGCGAATTTCACTCGATTATGATGTAACCTTAGCTCGATTCGCTTGCCTAAAACTCAAATGCAAGTTTATGTCAAAATTTAAATCGAAAACCGGAGTTTTAAGCAAAATCACGTCAGGGCGGGTACATTTATTACGGTGTTGAGTTTATAAAAAATAAAAACTTGAAATGAAACAAGAAATTCAAGCATTAGTAAGTACAAATATTATTACTAACAAGAATTTAAAGAGTACTATTAAGTAGATATTTATTATTTTAGATACATTTTTATATTAGGGATAAAGCTTAACTTAAGAGAAGAAGACGCTAATATACGTTATTAGGATTGTTCCATGTTTCGGCTATTGCTTTGGATTTAGCCATCCGTTCATCATTTAACCGTTTTATTTCTTCTAGTGCAGCCCTATTGTCATCTTTTTTGGTTAAAGTCTTATTAATCCTTTTCCATTGGTCCTTCGGTAATATCAGTGCGTTCGTATTGGTAATCATGTCTATTACCACTTGCGTATTTGTTTGTACTTCGTGAAAGATATTTTAAAAAACGTAAGCAAGTATCTTTATTATTATGTTTAATTAGTTAAAAATAATCTAGATTTGCAAACAACACCAACGGAAAATGAAATATTTATTTTGAATGTTTTAAAACACACTAAAACTGCAATGCTTAGCAATCTCTATGGGCAACAATCTTAAAAATCGCAACCATTTTATAAAATACCTAGCACCTAGGCAATAGGCATTATAAATATGTATAAAACATTAAATTATAGAATGTAAAACAGTTATGGGTGGCCGAGAGGTCCCGCCCCCTCCCCCTTAACAATTATATTATATTTATAGTTGTAATAATATGAGTTCAGAGTTAATAATGTTGATGATTTTTTAATTTGAAACCTGTCGCACAGTATACATAATATCTTAATACTGACGATGCATTTTCACAAATATTAATAAAAAAAGTGAACACTTTTAGTTGGTCGCTCAAGAAAAGAAGAAATTGTTGGCAGACATCGAAGCCGCACACCTGAAAAGGGACGAGGAGAGGAGACTTGAAATTTTAGAGCGCAGAAATATGATTATAGAAAAGGCACGATTAAATAAATGGTCAGAGAAAGATTCTACAAAAACGCTGTCCAGAAGAGTGAAAATGATAGAGGTGTTTAAAGTAATAAAAAAAAGGAGCGATTATTGCATGCAGAGCAGAACTTGGATGCAGAACGATACAAAAAAGAACGATGGGAACAAAAACTACAAGATGCAAAAACCAAAAAGGATAAATCGGCTATTTTATTAAAACAGTGAGATAGTAAAAATATTTAAAACAAAAATATACCGTGATTTAAACCACGGTATACAAAGCCATAGAGGTATCAATCCTCGATAAGAGATATTATCTCTCGAGAAGATTAAGTATAATTTAATATTGTTCTTTTTTTTTAAGTATAATATTAAAAATATCCATATTATTTATATGGTATAAAATAATAACAATGTGTTTTATTCATTTCATAACTACCTTAGTTTAAATAAATACATGTAAACTCTAATAAAAATATTTGTAGGGATGTTTGAATTATCCTGAGTTAGGATTATTGGTTGGATCTTCAAAAATTGGTGGTTGAGGTCTGAACTGTTCGGCTGACATATGCATGAAAAATAAACCAAATCCTTCGATCATGGCTAATAGTAAACCACCAAAAACAGCACTAGCTGTCATAGCAGGTATCCCATTACGAGCTGCTAATATACCACCGGTCAAAGCTCCACTAGCTATAGAATTCCACGGATCCTCTTTTTTTCTAATTGCTACTAGTGAACAATCAATTGTTGAAAATAATCCTCCCCACACAGCGAAACTGCCTCCTATATTGGGTGCTCTGGTTGCCACGGAATGAAAGGCACCCTAGAAAACAAGATTTGGTTTATATTAAATAAAGTACTTATGACATATCATTTATTTTAGCAAATATTTAAGAATAAAGCAATAAATTTTTAAGATGTCTGATATATCACATGCTATTCAACTTACATTAAAGCGTCTGTTAAATCCAGTGGGTGCATTACGGAAACCTTTGATACTTTGAAAAATACCACCCCCAATAAGACCCATGGCAAAAGCACCACCAAGATCTTCTAATATTCTCATTGGACAAGGCTCTCTTCCGAATTCTTCCATAATATTTTGTTACTTTTTTTAAAATATCTGAAATAGAAACAAAAATTATATTATAATTTCTATAAAGTATAACTTTTCTACATTTAATATAAACATTAACATGAACAAATCAAATAAAAAAAAATATATTTTTATCGTTATAATGTTAATAGTATAATGAATTTCATTGAACAAAATTGTAAAAATAAAAAAAAAAATTAGTAAAAAGGTTAATATTATTTAATCTCTTTTAGGAGATTCTAGGCAGGATCTTTTCAATACTTCTTCAGTTCTATTATTTCGTATATTAAGATTGAATTTATATTTGTTAGATAATTTTAAAACCACTTTAGTTTTTTCTCCACTACATTCATTCCGCATCCTAGGCACCCAGTTATTTTCAGTTTAAGTATGATATATCTCTTTGTACATTTGATTAACGATTACATTAAAATGCAATTTATCTGGATTTAAAAATTTAACAATTTTTCTTAATTCTTTACAACTAGCATGGCTTGAATAAATAACTCTGGTTATACTGTTTTTGACAATTATATGGCCATCTGAGTTAATTAAATCTTTAGTAAATGCTAGAGCATTAAGCTGAACACATTTAACTTTTTCATTTAATTCTAAACAGTTGATACTACCAGTGTCACATTCATTTTTGTAACACACATGTATCATATTATTAGTAAAATCTGGTGTTACATAGTTATCTAAATCTGTTATTGAACTATACGATTCTTCATATTTTGTTTTATGTACAGGTATGGCATTTTTGAAGTGTTTAATAATCTCAACTAAAGCATATTCTACACCTATATATTCAGGCATCCATAATTAAATTTTGTTATTTAAATCTTTGTCTAACCATTCTTTTATCAAATTAGTACTGCTTTCTTTTTTTTGGTAGAAATGTATAATAATTTTTAGAAGCAAAAGTTGTATCTAAATATATAACAATGATATTCTTTTTGGATGATTTTCTATGTCCAAAAGAGATTTAAATTGTTTTAAGTCATCTAGTTGGATACGAAAATCTCCCGTATAAAAAATATGATAGTTTCCTGCCTTAACCAAAAACATCACAGAGCCTGGACAGTGTCCAGTTAGTAATAAAGTTACACAAATATATTCATACTATTCTGAATTCACTTTGAGCAACTGTGGAAAACCAACTTCTAATGGTATAAGTTTGTCTTCATTAAGATTAATAGTTTTATTTCTCTTTAAATATGTTATTGCCAGAGGAGATGCATAAAGAACCATGTTGTTTTTAACATTATTAAAAACCATTTGAAAACAGTGATTTTGTATACCACGCGTGTGATCTTTATGTTAATGAGATAACATAAATGTGCTACAATTTAAAAGTTGACATTCAAAACAATCTATGGTGATAAATGCAAGTTTCTTTTCTTCTAATTTTCCACAAAAAGTAGACATTTTCCTGTAACAAAATATTTAAGAAAATCCAAAAAATGACTACACTATTTATAGTATTTAAGGTATCTAATATTTTGAATGGGTTATAAAGTGATATTTAAAAACCTTAATGTAATAATAACTACTAAAATTGTAATCAAAATTTGGAAAAAATGTTTGCTCGCATTAGATAACATAATAATGTAAAATTATGTCATATTAAAACAAAAATTATTACATTAAAAAAAATCTAATCTGGGTATCCAAATATAATTTAATAATTCATTGGCGATTTCTTGAGTTTTTGAACTACTGGCATATACACTAAATTACCTATTTAATATATTAGTGGTATAATTCAAATACATCAATAAGATCAATATGTTTGTGAGTATATTTAAGGAAACAAATTTCATCTAAAAAATAAAATAATGAGTAAAATTAAGCATTCTTGAATTTTGATCCATTTAATATTTAAAGTTCAACATAATTTATATCTTAGAATCTAAATAATAGGCTAAATTCTAAATAAACTATGTCCTTAATAATAGATGTGACAATGATATTTATAATAGAATGTAATGTTTATATTGGCACCTAAATATTACATATATTTTACTTACGTTTTGCAAATGTTTCTTTTTCAAGAATTATTGGTTTAAGAACTATAGGGAATTGAGATGAACAATAATAATAGTAACAAATATTATTCACTAAAAAAGTTGAAAGCTAAAAAGAACATTTTTATTTCTTATCATTTTTATCAATAATAATATTGTATTTTATGGTTATGTTTAAATCATTTTATCAAATTATCTTACACTGTGGTTATAAAACGATATAATCTCAGAGAGGTTATACAATTTATCGTGATATCATTGACATGCCTGTATACACCACGAATTAAGATCTCAACGAAAATTAAAACCTTATCAACTCACTTATGTACCTATACTGTAAAAAGAAATAATATCACTTGATGCGCATAATAACGTAAAAAGGCTTCGATGTGTTCGAAAATCGTGCAATACGTTTATACGGTTTATAGGTTCGTGAGCTCAACACGAGTCTGAGCTGACAGTGGTTTTCAAAGCATTCAGTCAGGCAGATCCCTAAAAAAAAAATATATATATATATATATGACCAAAAATCGCGGACAATTGTTCTCAGATTCTTGTCTGTATTTTGGGGTTTTTCTCTTAGTCAGCTTTTATACAATAAACTTTTAGTATAGTTTATTTTTGAGTTTTTTCTTTTTTATAAATTATTTAATACTTGGTTATTTAAATTTTTTTTTACAGATAAAATACAATCCAAATTATCACAGTTTAATTTCACGAACATATAATATCTATAAGATTACGAGTTTTCGCCAAATTAATAGACTAATTTTATTTACACAAAAAATAAAAATAAAATAAAATTTACTTCTTTGGCACATAAAAGTGATTTAAGTTGAATATAGTAATTCAGTTGCGTATTTAAGGGTGAGGGGTATTGTGGACATCGTATCCCTTGATTTGTTTTTTAAATTGTTTCTTGAATTCAGAATTATGTAGGTACATTACCCAGGGATTGTTTAACCAATAAGCTGAAAAGATAACAGCCTAGGACGTCGTCAGATGGGGAGGGGCGCAACAAAACAATTTAAAATTTAAATTGATTTCTTTCAAACTTGTATCTCTATAAATCAGTGACCATAGGCGTAGCCAGACCTTTTTTGGGGGAATATGCAAGACCGAGGATTTAATGGATGATGAACAAAAATTTTTTGTAGGTATCCAAGATCATAACTGGAGTGAGGTTCAGTGGTGTACCTAAGTTTTAATAACCCCTCCCCCCCCTTGAAACATCTTTATCAGTAACTATGATACCGATTCACCACCGTGAATGAACTTCAGATACACAATTAATATTGTTAAAATAATACAAAAAACACAACACATTAATATTTAATTTTATTATTATTTATAGGTAGTATAGTATGAGCCTATTCAAACCTTTTTCAATTTACCCAGATTGAATATGAATGTTATAAGTGTTATAATTATGCGTTTAAATTTTTTACTAAATAATTTGACGCAATATATAATGACTAATTTTATAATCGGATCAATTTTATCGAATAAAATAATTATTTCTGATAAGTGCTTCGATTAATCCGAATTTTATTTTTGGGTATACCCTTTATAAAGATAATAAATTTCGTATTTTCATTTAATGGATTGTTAGTTCGTGTTAAATAAAGGAATATATTATTGCATTAATTACAATTCAATTATTTATTAATCTTATTGTTATAAGATAATAATTATTTTAAAATGGCCGGCTATCTTAATTCGTGCCATAGATATATACATATATATTTATATGACAGTCTATTGGTATGCCCGATGTCGAATCGCACCAGATATTAATTACACCAAGGTGGATAAATCCATTTTGATTTATACCTTAGATCGTTTATATGATCCACAGAGTAACTCTTACCCAATGATATGATCTAAGATTTACACAGAGATAAACTCATTTGTATTGAGTTAAAAATCTTTTTTTATTTATTTAAGGCTTCAAATATATCATTTATTAGCCAACAGTGGTTTACAAAATTAGTTTATATATATATGCTCCATTGTTTTAGATGTTCGAGATCGGCTATCTTGATGAAGTCTAATATTCTCTTTTCTTCTCCATTGTTGAATGCTTCTTTGAGTGAGCTTGTGTTTAAAAATTATTCTGCTGCATAAACCACGTTTTTTAAATTTTGTCTATTGATAAAATTCGTTAGGTTTCACCGGTCACAAAATGTGTTACAACAAATTTTGTCGGTTAGACGGCGACTTGTCAATTGTCATATCCCCTCCAGAATTATTATTTCTCCTCGTTAAACCATCAGCGCAGTGATTAGGACAGCATGACATGTTATCATTATTATCGTAGATTCGTAGCCGTTAAAGTTAAGTTTTAAGTTGTCATTGCTGTCCTTGTATCGTTTGCCCTACATAATTAATCTCTTTCTATTATTTTGCAATATTAGGAGGTGGTAAGTCATCTATAAAGAATGCAAATTAATTATTAAACGAATATCTTCACCGCCTCACCGGTTACTATGAAATATGTATTGTAACCGTACCAAAGTGCAACCGGGATATAAATCAATGATAATATTAGTACACATTAAAAGGCCACAGATATAAAACAAAAAATAATAATAATTGTTTTATATATCTGTGCATAAGGCTACGGCATAGATGTATATCATCATTTCAAAGTGTATTAGATGTTGTACCTTTGGTTAGGCTAGGTTAATTGTACAAGGCAGCTATAAGCCCACAACTTAAAATTTCTATTTTTCTCTGCAAAATGCTGGACTGCAACAAGTTGTAGCATAATTAACGCATCCGTGATAAAAATAAAGTAACGAGCGCGTAAAGAAATCGGACGAACTTTATTCAAGCAGATAAATATTTCGGCCGAACCATATTTAATCCGAAAATTACAGCCGACCGTAATAAAGAGATAAGGTCAGATCTTCCAAAAAACGATACCCAACACGTGATGGAAATAAATTAAAATAAGAGAAATTTCGTAGATACATTTTAAAATGAAAAACATTGTCATTAATTTCTTATTTCTAAATTTCGGTGTTGAAATTTTTGATTTCCGTCCACCCGTTGACGAGATATTCTACTTTTTAAGTATGGGTTGGTGGAGTTGGGTGGTGGTACATTATTAATACGTCGCCCACCGTACCGCCATACAAATGACATTCCTCTAGTCTCCTCCAACCAAACTTAAAAGTGGAAAATCTTGTCAACGGGTTGACAGAAATCAAAAATTTCAACACCTAAATTTATTTTAAATAATACTCCATCTATTTAAGAAATTTTCAAAATAGGTTGCTATTTGAAAATCAAAAGTAGACAGTCACTTACCCCCAATAATAAGAGGTACAAAAAATAATGATAACGTAACATACTAAAACTATTTGATTCTTAAGTTTTCAAAAAAAAAAAATTCGAAAAATGTTAATACTTTCCGAGATAATGAGTGTTTCAAGTTGAGTGAATCGCCCTGTAAAAACCAATCAAACACAAATTACAAGTTAATTGCATCATAATTTACAGTTTTTGTTTAATTCTGTGGACTATTAGACTCAAAAATAACTTTTAAAACAAAAGAAACCATTATAAAAACACTTACTATAACATTAAAAATACAAATGTTTTTGTGTAAATAAATATAATAAGTCTATTAAACATTTTTATTTAATATAGGTAATTTATATTAAGTATAACATATTATATTATATAAAGTAGTTTTATGTTATACAAAATTAAATGTTAACCGCAATTAAATATATACATTAAAAAGCTAGATATAACCATAAATACTAGAGATCTCTTATGTGGCTATGTAAAACATGACTTTAAAATTTATATTCTGATTGGGTTTATAATATGTTATTTGTGTATACATGTATGTATTTTCCAGTTCTGTGGGACGGAAAGTCAGTGTGAAACATTGATAAAATATTCTTGTAGTTTCTATCTGATAAAAATGTTTGCAATTTGTTTGATAGTATATCAAACATGACTATATATGTTGGTAATTTTCTACCAATTTTAGATGACGAATATGACTCTTCAAGCCATTTTATTGGATTTTCAAAAAAAATATCTGCTTCATCTGTATAATTAGATGTATCATGTAGGTTTGGTTCACATGTTAAAATTCTTGTGGTTATATTCGAATGGAGATGACTGTAAAGTGGAGTTGAATGGCATGGCATAAGAAATAATAACGTTGAATTTTGTGGTATAGCAGCTAAATGATACATAACACTAGTAGATCCTATTTGATGATATCGTCCCAAATAAATCAATACTATGGTATTCAGTATAATAATGAAATACGCTAATTTTCTAAACAAATTACAAACTATAAAAATTTGTTGTGATGTAACAAAGAATATCATTGGAATTAATGGCAATAAAAATCTTTGTTCCTTATGAGATATCATACTAAACACTAATAGAGTCCATAATATTGTAATTATCAATTTGATGTCAGTATCAATTCGATTGATATGTTTTAAATTTTTAAAAGCCGTATAGGCGAATATTAAAAATATAGGTCCCAATAATGGTGGTAATCCGATGATGAAATACCAAAAC
The DNA here is from genome assembly GCA_902439185.1 of Cinara cedri. NCBI lineage: Eukaryota > Metazoa > Arthropoda > Insecta > Hemiptera > Aphididae > Cinara > Cinara cedri. The sequence continues at coordinate 717,581 of CABPRJ010001455.1, read as the reverse complement.
CAATGTTGGATTGAATAATGAGTGTTGATTTTTTTAAAAATATTATAGTACAAGAAGTTCCACTGTGTAATAACAAAAGAACCGTGTAGGTAACTGTCTAACATTATCGAAAATGAAAGTGCCATAAAACCGATAAAAATATATCTTGTTAGATGAATTACACTGTAACGTTTATGAGCAAAAAAATCAAACATAATCAATGGTAGCCATACTATTATTGCAGTTGGTCGCATTATACAAACAAATGCAACTATCCATAAAAATTTTACATCTTTATTTTTCAAAGACCATGGATAATAATACAAAGCTATTGTTGTCAAATTTGTTTCTAAGGTATTTACCAAAGTACGCGTTGAACAGTAGGCAAAAAATGGACATGACATATAACATACAACTGACCAAAATATATTTGAACATTTAGAGTGTTTTTGTATCCACCGCACAAAACAATAATCTGAGAATGTTGAAAAAAGTGTTTGTAGAAAGCGTGGAGTCCATATTAAAAGTTGTACAGTATCCATGGAGAAAAATTGCAATGTCTTGTACACAATTACAATCCAAGAAATAGATATATAGCTTCTTATACCGACTATCCATTCCCAGGTGCGATAACCAAAACCAAAAGTAATATAATGAGCAATCTCTAAGGACTGCCAGTATTCATCTGGTACATACCACGAACGAACAATGTATAGATGACATAATCTTATGGTCAATAATGATACACTCACAATTAACAGAGTCGGATTTTTCATTTTTCAATATGAGGATTTGAATATTCATGCAACATAATTTATCAATAATTATTCTTCTTATTTTAGTTTACAAATCTGAAAAAAAATATCAATAATGGTATTTGATAAAATATTTACTTTTATTAACTTGGTGGGAAGACAATAAAGTAAATGTTAATACATATGTATGTTGATAGTTGAATAAGTAACTATAGCTTGTGTATTATGAGAAGATTAAATAATTTTTTAGCTAAAAATGTTTTTATTCAAACTTTAAAAATACATAATATGTAAGAAATAAAAATAGGAAATTTTATTTACCATTAATTTATTAACATAAAATAATATATAACTGCTAAGTACCAATATGTTCCATTATTAATTGTACAAAGTTAAATTTTTCGAATTAAAAATGTATATCATATACTTAGGTACTTACAATTAATAAAATACCTGATTATTATTATATTTGAATATTTAATATGAATATATTCTCGTTTGAAAAAAAATAACATGTTTTAATTTTTTATTAGTATAATAGTGGTCACCAATTTTCTCTATTTAATATTTATTCATTTTTCCATCAAGTACAAAATAGTAAATTGTAAAAAGTACTTGTGAGGTGATTTTGTTCAAAATAATTCTCACATTCTTATCTTATCTTATATTTACTCGGTGACACACCGTATCACGGTTTGTGCACCGTATCATAGTCACTGCACGGTATATAATCTGATATTTGATATCTTTTATCTGTTATCAATTGTATTATCAACTTGCACGTGGTTTTGAAAACAAATATCACACAATTAATATTATTTATTTACATAAAGAAATAATTTTTAATTTTGGATTCGTGTATACGTAGTTTTGTACTTTCGTAGTTCCATTCAAGTAAGATTTGGCTATTGAAAAAGTATTAGTTTTAAATTTAAATTATTTACTTTTAAATTTTGTATTGAAATTTATTCCAAATGATAATATTATAATATCATTTGGTTACAGGTGAGAAATGGACGACGAAGGACTTATTGGATTTAGCGATACAGCTATAATAAAGCCTGAGTTAAAACAAAAGAATGGCAAGAGATCAGGGGGTTTTCAAGCCATGGGCCTAAGTTTCCCCGTATTAAAAGGCGTTCTTAAGAGGGGCTATAAAGTACCTACACCAATACAAAGAAAAGTGTGGTTAAATAAAATTACTTTTTCTTCTGAAATAATCTATATATTTGTGTTATTTGAATTCAGACGATACCAATTGCTTTAGAAAACCGTGATGTTGTGGCTATGGCTAGAACAGGTAGTGGAAAAACTGCTTGTTTTTTAATACCGATGTTTGAAAAATTGACTCAACACACTGTTAACGGCCATCGAGGCATTCGTGCTTTAATTTTATCACCGACTCGTGAACTTGCTGTACAGGTATTATTTTTTTATTGAATATAAATTAAATATTTTCAGAAGAACAACAGTTTTTTTAATCATACCATACCTATAGTATCATAATAATGTTTTTACTACTAAAACCAAGTCAATTTCTATATATTCACAATAATTTGGACCTTTTGGAGTCTTTTAATGTTCTTGTATTAATACTTGTATTCAATGTTACATATTTTTAGTTTTATAAGTATTATAACTATGTTTTAGACGCTAAAGTTTGTAAAAGAAATAGGAAAATTTACCAATTTAAAATCAGCTGTGATACTAGGAGGTGATCCAATGGAAGCACAGTTTAGTATAATGCACAGTGCTCCAGATATTGTAGTAGCAACTCCAGGTCGATTTTTACATTTATGTGTAGAAATGACATTAAAATTGCCATACATTCAGTATGTTGTATTTGACGAAGCAGATAGGCAAGTTATTTTTATTAACTTATTTCATATATATATATATTGATATTATTATATTAATAAATGGTATATTAACTATTTAATCATAGGCTTTTTGAAATGGGTTTTGGTGAACAATTAACAGAAATTATTGCTCGTCTACCAGAGACTAGACAAACATTACTGTTTTCAGCTACTTTACCAAAAGTTTTAGTACAATTTGCTCGGGCTGGACTTTCTGATCCTGTTTTAATAAGGTAAATAGTATATTATTAGTGTAAATTGTTGAAAATATAATTAGTTAATCTTTATTTTAATTATTCACCAATAATGTACTTAAAATTTTAGATTGGATGTTGAGTCAAAAATACCTGATACTCTAGGATTAGGATTCCTTAGTGTGCGTCCTGAAGAACGAGATGCTGCTTTATTATGTCTTTTAAAATATGTTGTTAAACCAGATTCTATGACTATAATTTTTGCTCCGACCAAACATCACGTTGACTTTATTCATTTAGTAAGTTATAGTTATTCTTAAATAATATGGTTACAAATTCATTCTAGTATTATATATACTTAATATTTAGTAGCCTTTACCATATATGATAAATTAGAGTATTAATATCTATATATATATTTATTTTAGCTTTTGGATTTTCATGAGATATCAAATACATTTATATACTCTGATTTAGATCCAACAGCCAGAAAAATAAATGCTAGTAAATTTCAAACAGGTACTGTGCGGACACTTGTAGTTACTGATATAGCAGCTCGTGGTATAGATATTCCACAATTGGATGTTGTTATAAATTATACATTTCCAGCCAAATCTAAATTATTTGTGCATAGAGTTGGTATGTAAAGTAGTGAAAAATAAAATACATTAGTGTTCAATAGAATCATAACTTTTCTAATAGGACGATGTGCTCGAGCTGGAAAGTCAGGACAAGCATACAGTCTAGTAACTCGTGATGAAATGTGCTACTTATTAGATCTACATTTGTTCTTGGGTCGTCCATTTAGTCCTGTGTTTGATACTCCAAAATCAGATGATGATATTGATGGTCTTTTTGGTATAGTTCCACAACTATTGATAGAGGAAGAACTTGGACAATTAACTAGTTGGTATACATCAACTATTGAAGTGGTATGTTTAATAATATACACACCCAATTAAAAAATATAATGTTAAATATATGTTGTGTTCCAATAGATTAATTCTCAAAAGACTTGTGTAAATGGCTATAAAAATTATATCAAGTCTAGACCAGGAGCATCAGTTGATAGTGTACGGAGAGCAAAAAAGATAGACCTTACTGCTATTGCTGAACATCCAATGTTTAATAAAGTAATAGCATCAGATATGGGACGAATAGATTTTGTTAGTCGTATAAAGAACTTTAGACCAGACACTGTAAGTTTTTGTTTGCAACTTATTTTGTGCTATCTATTATAAGACAAAATAATACATGTTTAATTACTATCAAAACTGAATGTTTTCATTATTTATGTTGTTTATATTTATATAAATATTTAATGAGATAATATAATACTATTTAGGTATAATGAAATATAAATATTTTATTCTTTTATAGACTGTTTTTGAGATGGGCCAGTCTACAAACTCAATACAATCAATTCAAATGAAACTGTTAAGAGAGAGAAATTTACCTAGTGTTATTAACTATCACCGAAAAAAACGTGAACAATTAATGGACCCTGAAGGTATGCAGTTAAAAAAAGTTGATTTACCTTGTAGTAACCAATCTGAAATTAGAGAAACATTTAATGACATTATCACACAAAGACCCCGTGTAACTGGTCAAAAAAAGAGGCAAAAACCAAAACTAAAACAAAAACCAAAATCATCTGAGAAATCTGAACATTTCATACCATATAAACCAGCAGATGCTTACACAGAAGAAGGGTAAGTGAAGGATTATAATTTTTTTTTTAATGTTACAACATTTTTTTATTTTTTATTTTTACTTTGATTCATAATTAAAATTATTATTTTATTTTAGATTGGCTGTTGGTGAATTGAAATCAACTGAAGGAATATTAGATTTAATGGGCGATTCAGAACAGTCATTAGCCAAACAACGTACAAATAAACGTAAATGGGATCCAGTAAGTCATAAGTATGTGAGTGCACAGAGCCTTGAAAAGAAACAAGTAAAAAAAATTAAATCCGAGTCTGGACAATGGATACCAATCACTTATAAAAGTGATAGGTATGAAAAATGGCAAGAAAAATCCAAATTGAAGAATTCAGTTTCTGAAGAAAAAGATGAAGAAGAAGAGAAAAAAATAGCACCACGTGAGTATTTATTAAAAGCAAATTTATTAATCTTATATAATATAATATTAATTAACATCAATTCTTCATCATTATAATCAGTGATTTTAATTATTATGTAAAAATATCAATTCTGAGTTCCTAAAGTAAATTTCACAACATTCGATACAAAAATAGTACTATGGTGAATAAACCTAACACTTGTTAAATCAAATTGTGAGTTTATAATCCAATAAACATTACTTCAGCATATATTCTAGTCCCCCTATAAGTTAATAATATTTTTCATCTACAGAGTCAAAAATAATTATTATAGGTTACTTTTTAGAATTTTTAAAAATCATTAATTGAGTCCTCTCTAACAGACGATTAGGAACTTGCATTGTATGCTATCTACATGAAGGTTGATCGCATTGTATGTTATCTATGTCTCAGACGATACATGTGGGTCAGACATTGACAGTGTGCTCTTATGTCGTAGTTATAGTTATTATTATTTTTTTTACAAAATTTTGTTTTGATAATAATAAGAATTAAAAGTCGTTTTCAGACGTCGAAAAAAAAAACCCAAAAGGGATAGTGTAGATTGTGGTTACGGTAGATATGTTTTCAATGTAGCCTACAGTGCAAGTTCCGAATAATAATAAATTATTTTGTCAAAACTAAAAAATAGCTTATTTATTAGATTTTATATCTATACAATCATAAAGTTCTAAATCAAATATTTTAATTTTACACAGTGAAAAGATCAAAATAAATTTTATTATTTTAATTTGAACATTTCCTTCAAACTAAAATTATTGTGCTTGAAAATTATGAGACAGAGTAAAGTTTTACTCTTGTTTCAAAATTTTCCATCAAAATAATAATTATTTGGCCATCCTATTTTTATATTAAAATTATATCGCTATTTCGTTAATATTAATTACACAGTGGTAAACATTTATATTTTTCTCCTTAGTGTTCCGATTTAGATTAGACACTCGTTGGGGTCGTCATAATGCTAAATTACGGGAAAAGCAATCTGAACACCGTCTCAAACTGGACACCAAACACATATTAAAACAGAGAATAATTAAGGAGCACCGTCGACAGAAGAATGGTAGAAAACCCGTGAAAAAAGATAAGATTAAAAAGAAGAGTGCTAAATTTAATAAATTTTAAATTGTAAGTGTCATTTTCATAATAAAATTTTCATGGTTTATGTGTAATCATGTTTATTGTAATATTCTTATATTATATAGTATATTAAAAAATAATATGATATGTTACATCCAGTGAACGAATTCTATTGACCAAAATAATTTTAAACTTCATATTTTTACAATTTTATAAAGAGCTGAATTTGTTCTGAATAAAAATACATTTTAAGGTTAAAATGTAAATGGTTTAATTTAAAATTATGATTATAAATGTCTATTAACTTAAAAGTTTTTGCGATTAATATAATAATAATATAATTAAATGCTTTGTGTTTATTATATTTTAACTTATAACATTTTTCATAATTTTACAGACATCGATTAGTGTTAAATTAATTTGAAATTTATGTTTACCTCATTATCAAGGATTAAAACTTTTAAAGCTTAAAAATACTGAAAAATGTGTATAAATATATATTAAAAAATAGTAAAATATGGGATTTTATATTTTATTTCACGTATTTACAGGCTGTCCTTTAACAGAGATTTATTACAGTTTCATTATGTATTAAATAGAGAAGTGTACAAGACAATAATAGTTCAGAAATTTTAAAAAACTAACAACAACAGAAATTAGATATAAATAGAAAGTAAAATTAGGGTCTGCATTGTCGCTAGACATTAATTGTTTTAGGGCAAGAGTGGCAAATTATTTTGACAAAAAATGTAAAATTGTGATGCTATTATTTATTATTGAAATTAAAAATAAAAATATAATATAAATATTTAAATTTTTTGTGTGCCCTCAAAATTTTTTCACATGTCATAGATTTGCCATCCCTGTCTTAGGGACTTGCTAGTCATTTGCTAAATAATTATTAGTGGCATGCGGGATGTAAAAGAGTAACGCATCTGATTGAACATTGAGGAACCTTAAAATAAAAATAAAACTAGATGATTTAACTTTGCTATTCAATAACCTTTCACTGAACCTAATACCCGAAATATGCCTGCGCTCAGCTAAAGAAGATAGGCAAAGAACATTAGCTATCTTTGTATAATTGTTTGGAGGACAAGGCATTTTTAACATGTAACTTTGCAAATTGCAAAAACTTTTGTTGGCCACACTCTAGCTGATTTGAATTGTAGACTGAATGAGGATCCTAGACAACACAACCATATTCAAGCACTAGGTGGACAATGACATAATATAACGTTTTAATAAAAGTACCAAGTTGGACATCCTTAAACAGCCTCATAAAATAACCTAGCATTTTAAATACCTTATAGCATATATGTTCAGTGTGAGAATTAGGATTAAGGTTAGAACTTGACACTTAGAGAGATTAATTATCAATAGTGCTTACTTGCATAAAGAAGTTGATGTCATCGTTGAAATAGAGAATATGACAGTGGCACAAAACTTGAAGAACTATGTTGATGAATAGAGGAAAAAGAAGGGGAGACAGATGATGACTCTTTTGGAGGACACAAGATATAACTGAAAATAGTTTAAACTTAATTCCAAACATGTTTACCAATTGATATCTGCCATTTAGATAGGACCTGAACCAAGACAGAAAGGAGTCACCAAACCCACATTCATTAAGTACATTAATAAGAACTTTATAGTTTACTGAATCAAAAGATTTTTTTTTAAAATCTGTGTATATTACATAAACCTGAGACCTGAAACTGAATTAAAAATATAACTATAGAACAGGAGATAGCTAGTGGTAGTAGAGTGGACCAGGGTGAAAGCCATGCTACTCATCAATAAGAATATGATTGATAGATGGTTGGAGAGCATTTAAGACAAGAAACTCAAATATTTTTGAAACACAAGATTGTATTGAAATAGGTCAGTGGTTGGGAACAATAGAAGGCTACTACTTTTGGGGGATGTGTAACAAAGCTGAACTCAAGTAGGAAAGAAAAAATACCTTCATCAAGCGAGCACATAAACCTAAGTGGGTATGCCGATAATGACCTTAGCTTAAGTAAAAACGATCCAGCTAGACCATTAGGTCTAACATACTAGACACCACATATTAATGTATGTATTAAAAAGATATATATCTTTGAATGTATTTAAAAAATACTATAGACATTTAAGTATTAACAGGGTCAACTCTATACTATCCTAACCTAACATATATTTGTGTCTATATGTAGCATCTAATCTATAGGGGGCACAATCAAAGACAACTGCCACAGCAGTTCTAGAAAGATGCAAATTATACTGCTGTAAAGTTCAGTATACCTACTTCGTAATACAAAGTACATTTGTTAAAATATTGAGTTAATTTTGGAGTATACAAAAAAATTCAATATAATAAGTGATAAGTAATATTGAAAATTGTATAATATAATATGGTATTTTAAGGTACAAATAGCCCAAATGTTTTTAAATTTTTTTTGAGACGAGGGTTGGATTTCAGTTCTCGTCATACTAATGATTATGTATAAGTACTAAGTATTTACTTGATTTGGGTTCTCGACTAAGTTTTATGGGTAAAGCTCCCCTATTTGTGCCAATGAGGCGCAGTACTTACAATTTTCTATTAGAAGTTTTTGGCTATTATGGAGTTATGGCACTGTTGAATATTAAATGCAAGTTCGATATCTAGGTGTAATTATATTTATTTTTTTTTCGTTACACCAACTATTTAGAGATGTGTATTGTTATTGTCTATTCGATACACTGTATTTTAATATATTATGTATACTCGATTACAATGATTACAATATGGTTGGTGACTGAAAGACCAAAAATTGTTTCGGGCATTTTAAAAATTTAAACGCAATGTACTAATATATTTTTTTAAGTTATATTAGTACGTGTCCATATTTTGATAACTGTACGAATATACGGCGTGCGATTCTTCATCATGAACCAGAGATCTTCTCGGATAATTTTAGGAAGATATGTTTTTTATGTTTTTAAAACTATTATGGAGTTGATTAAGTTATTTAAATTTAAAAAAAAATAGTATCTATTAACCTCTAGGTAATTTTAATAATGAGTATTAACATGATTTTCAAATTGCAACCTATACCATATTCAACATTAATTCGTAAAAAAAATTATATTTTTCTTAATATTTTGATACTGAAATCACTAATATTGAATATTTACCATTGGGTATAATATGAGTTGTAAACGTTTTCGAATGCGATTTGAAAAGAAGGAAGGTCGTTGCTATTTGAATATTCTATATTTGCTATTCTATAACAATTGAATAAAACCAAAACCAACATTATTAGAAATCTTCGAAGATAATCTCTGGATCATAAAAAAAAATAATAAACCACTCTGTACGAATGAGAATATACGAAAACAATAATAATAATTAAACAAGACGTTTTTAATGTCAGTTATAAATTTAAAAATATCAAACAAACTTCTAATTTATATAGAAGCGAATAAATTTAATATAAAACATCAAAATATTAAATACGACTCGTTTGAATTCACAAGTTATTATTTTTTTTTTTCTCAATAAATTAAAAAGGACAACAGCACATCGTTCCGCCGTGAATAATGTATATAGATAGATGGAGCGATATCGATTATCCGTATCATTAATAATATACTTAAATACTTAACAACCTATACATAAACTTCCTCTGGTGTTTATTTATATATTTTGTCCTGTACAAACAAACAGTATTTAAATAGTACAATTAAATGGTTTGGTTTTTTTTTTTTTTTTTTTACATTGAGGCAGAAGTATAATAATATTATAATTTAAATTATTTTTTTGGATTTGGTCTTTCAGACATCGTATTTGTAATAATAAACGGAATTATTCTTCTTCCTCTTCCTCCTCCTCTTCCTCCTCTTCCTCCTCCTCCTCTTCTTCCTCTTCCTCTTCTTCTTCTTCCTCCTCCTCTTCTTCTTCTTCTTCGACCTGTATACGAAAAAAAAAACCGTTATTATTACACGTAATACTAGTTCAAGACAATAATATTAAGATTGAGAATCGCGGTGCATTTGATATACCTCTTCCTCGACTTCGTCTTCGTCGAGAAGGAATTCCGGTTCTTCGTCTTCCTCGTTCTTTTTTAGTTCCTCTTCTTCGGGCGTTTCGGGATCGTCCTTCTTTTTGCCCGGACGTTCACCGAACCACTTCGGTAGCCGTCCTGTAAACACACGCGCGTCCGACCCATGAAAACAACAGCGCACACGTGACGCGCTCGTTGCTGCAGCAGCGCATGCGGTTAATATAAAATGTACATTCTAATATTTACCGTAAACCATTTGCATACTCCAAACAAACCAAAATGGTAATAATAAAACAAATCGGAAACTGAATAAATGCTCGATGGCTCAAAACTTAAACGGAACAATAACACGGTAGATAATATTATAAAAGTACCTAATTAAAAACCTATAGGTACAGTGTCCCACGAAGATATACCCATTGTAATATTCCCGGGGGGTAATAAAGACAATCAAATTCCGTTTTTGGTATATTAATCATATGGACCAAGAACTACAAATACATATATTTCAATTAATTATCTTTGTTTTGATAAAAAAAACTTAAAAAAAATAACCTTATTTTGTTTGAGAAAAAATTTGAAGATATTCATTTTATAGAGTTTATTCTTCTGAAATTTTTGACGTATAAGTTTTTTATTTTTATTAAATTCGTGATTTTCAATAATTTGTTCAAAGTTTAAAGAAAAAGTTTACAGTAAATTAGCCATTATAATAATAATCAATTAGCGAATGCGGTCGCAGCATAATTTATTATAGGTACTTTTCTCTAAACTATAAACATTTATTAAAAATCACTATAAAAGTTATTTTTTAAATTTTTTACCTAAATATAACAATTTAATTCAAATATAAATATTTGTAATCCTTATACATGCGAGTAATATAACAAAAACGGAATTTGATAATCTTTATTATCTCCGGAGACATTACAATGGGTACATGTTCGTGGGGCACCCTGTATATTGTTTGTTTTTATTGTTCACAGGCTTGCGGCCCAATTTTCATGTACATTTTTAATGTAATATTAACAGTATTTATGGATAGCGTTATGAGACATCGAGTATCTACAGTAATAATTATAATGTTATGAATTTACGATTTTACCTTGTCGTCGAAAGTATATACATCAAATAATATGTGCAAGTGCACGAGAATTAGTTTGTTTTCATTCGGTAGAGCGGTATTTTTTAAATTTAAATAATTTTTGATTTTTACAAGTTCGCGAAAATATTTCAGCTAATTTATAATCGACGTTATTTTATAATTTATTAATGAAATATAATTATGATTTTATAAATTCTTTGTTTTAATAGTAAATTATTGTTGTTACATACAATTAAAACGTGTCTACGTCAGAGAAAAAAAAAATTAAATATTTTTCAAGTTGAAAATTACCCTTTTCCTCCCATTTTTAGTTTAGAATGATTATAAATGGGTTCTTAGCAGCGTTAAAATGTATGAAATTATTATTCACTATTCAAATAATACCTACACACGATATAGGTACCTACGTAATACGTCGACGACGGGTTTTTACTTACCCTTAGCGCGGCCACCAAATTGGTCACTCCTTTCGGTCCATTGTTTTTCCATTGACTCTTTAGTCGATTCCATGTAACCCTAAAAATGAAAATAAAAAAAAGGGCTGGGTAACGTGCATGCAGGTACGAAAACTTAAAACCGGGGTTTAATACTAGGAACTACAATTATTGCAAGTACATAGGTGCAAATAATATCTAGATTCGGAGATCGATTTGGGTGAATAATATTATTGGTAAACACATCGGTGGAAATATTTTACAGCGTGCTGGGCAACAGTTATAGGTTTTCTGGCCGTGAAAACAGCTATAATAGGTACATTCGCTACAGATTTACGTACTTCTACTTCTTTTCATGAATTGTTCGTATTTATGGTTCCAGTTAAATTCGTTCTTTTCACCTATCAACTCTTCCAAACCCTAGTATTTTGGTAACATCTCTGTATAGATCAACATTCGTTTTAACGATAATATAAAATACTTGTACACTTACTCCTTCGAAAAGCTTTTTTTTGTCGTCGTAGGACCTCGTGTCCACTCGCCTCTCGTATTTGGAAGCGACTTGGATTTTGGGCTACACAAAAAATGAATATATTTGTGATCGGTATGCTATCAATAATAATGGTGTAGGCATACTTACTGGGTATTTACCGGTCAAGGCTTCTGGGTCAAGACCCTTCTTCAAGGCCTTGTGACGGAGCTGTTGCTTTTGACGTTCTTTCAACTCTTTCAACTGAAAAACATTTAAAATTATTATGAAAGTTTGCTTGTTCCGAAATAATTATAGAATTCTTACGTCGTAGTCTTGTCTTTTCTGTCTTTCCTCCAGATCGTACTTTTCTGTTTCCAGCTTAATAATCTGGTCCCACAATTCAGTGGCTTTGAATTGGAGTTTTTGCGCGGAGAACCCTTCGATGTTCAAAGGTTTAATTCTGAAACTCAACGATATTTTCTTTTCTTCTTCGATCTGTTCTCTGGTCTTGTTTCGTTCGAGTTGGGCTGATGTCATACTTAACGCCTTTACATAAGGATATAATCCAAAATTAAAACCTCAGTATTTTAATATAATATAATATTATCATTTTATTGTAATAAAATATATTGTTGAGAATATGACAAATTAATCGAGATATATCAACTTACGCCTTCTTTTTTGCTGATGGTGAAATTTGGTCCTTTCGACTTGTTGGTCTGTTCCTTGAGGGCGGCCATCATGGCTTGACGTTTTTTCTCGGCCTCTTCCAGGCGTTTACGTTTTTCCTCAATATCCTTCTGTTTCTTTTCTTCGACTTCTCTTTGCCTGCGTTCCTCTTCTTGCTTCTTTCTCTCGGCCATTCTTTTTTCTTCTTCTGCGCGCATCACCTTCCGTTTGGCCTGTTTTTCCTTTAATTTTTTCAAGTCGTCCTCCTCCTTTGACCGTTGTTTGCGCCATTCTTGAATGTACTCTTTAAGCTGTTCGTCTAAGGCTGAGGATTTCAATTCTTGCCTCTGATAAAATTGAAACAAAACCGTTTGTAAATAACAAAAATCATCGCAAAACTGTAGTTGCCATTTAGTAAAATTGAATAAATAATTATTACCTTAACAAATTCGGGATCTCCATCTCCGCTAAAGTTTCCGAAAAAAAAAAAACCAAAAAAACAAAAACAGATTATTCACTAATCATAATAACAATCAATTTGTGTTTTTCTTCAATTTTTAATGGGTTGATGACACTCTGTTACTTTTTCCTGCGGGGGGCGTGTTATTTATAATTTGTGATTAATAAATGGGTCATTTGAATTTTGGCAACAGTAAACTGTAACAGGATATATTGTCAGAATAAAAATAATTTTTAGTAACGATGCCATGTGGCCTATCGCCAGGCAAAATAAATGGTCAGACATGCAAAATTTATTGTTAAAAAAAAAAAAAATTGCACACAAAATCAGTTTTTATATATTGTTTATACTTCAAAAGACATTTATAATTAAAACATTTTAAAATCATTCTAAATATACCAAACATCTAAATATTAAATACTAGCTAATATTTTAGATTATACATATACTAATGTTTCTATTATAACGTTTCTAATTTCAAATCAACTAAACAAATATATTGTTCCATCTACATTCTAATTTTTCTACGAAAACAGTATTGCTTAAACTAAAGGCTTATGTATCGATTGTCTGCACTAAGCCTTTTCTACTTTCTACTATAGAATCAACTTAGATTTAATACACATGTTTTACTTTTTACTCCCAATGCAGTAAACTTACTCTTTGCTTTTTTCAGGCTCCGGTTGCCTGCGCCAAAAATTGACGATTTAGATAAATTCCAAGAATATCACAAAATATAGAGTGTACAAACGTCCATAATGTATTTCTAATTAGTTAATTTGGGAACTTTCAAAGAAGTAGGTGACAGATATTATGTTTAGTTCAAAAGTACCTATTAAAAATGTTGTGTTTTTTAAATACAAAAATACCTTTGGCTATATTTAGGACAATAATTAATGAAATTTAAAATATTTGTACACTCCATTATAATAATTAAGGAATAAGCCAAATAAACAATTCGGGTGCTCAATACACAAAATCATTTGGCTTATAACATATTTACAATTAAGATAAGCGTGCAAAAATAAGCAAATTCAAGCAAAAAAAAAAAAAAAAATAAAATCAAGTGACTGGAAATTTAAATTAAAATCACAAGTGAAGAATTCCTTGGCAAAAGTTAAAAATATAACTGTATATATATACACATATATTTGTTTTACTATACATTTTAAGTTCTTGTCACTGAGTTCATTTTTAGCTCAAATTGTATGTACAATGCATTTGAAACAATATTGTTCACCCAGACTCTCAATCATGATTTATAAATAATTGTTTTTATCTTTATCCAACTATACACGCGAGTAATTCGTCGAAATTCCTTTCAAATGCTTTTGCAATAGCGATTTATAAGCGAACAAATTATAATTAACAAAATTTGAAACTTACGTTTCCTCTTCGGAATCACTGAAACATAATATTTTCCATGTAAAATGTATATCACATATAAATTTAATAATTATTAATGACACAGAAATAATCACACGCCTTCCTACTACGTGGTTTGAAGGGTAAAAATTTAAGTCGACAAAACATACGAATTTCGGGATTATTATAATAGTAAATTATATATCTATTGTAACTACGGTTTGGAAGCAAACGATATTCTGCAGAATGCCCATTTTTGCTCGTTCGTCGAATGTTTGTTTTGAACGCTATGTAACTACTTATACTTATTATTGTTGTCTAATTCAAATTTATACAGAAACGTAATTTCTTATTGTTTTGTGAGTTATAATTTGCATGCAAGTCGATTGATCGAAAAAAAAAAAAAAAAAAACTATTGGATATTTGGGGATAAACAAAAAACAATGATGCACAATTCGAGTAATATCGGCGGAGGAAGGGTTCGTGTAACTGGAACGGAATAGGAATATAAAATGCATATGTTCATTAACGTAATAGAATATTTATTATGTTAGGTATGCTATCACGCACCATTATATAGGCACATTTTTTTTTTTTGCATGAAATAGAATTTATATCAAAGACAACAATAAATGATTATATCGAGTTCATTAATAATGTAGATAAAAATAAAAAAAAAAAATAAATCGTTTGAAAATTAAAAATAGTAAACTAGATACCTATTAATTTTTACCAATTATATTTGGGTTTAATGTAAGAATGTAATACGATGCACGAAATATGAATGTTTAATACGTTTTCGAATCGACTAATATTAATATGCATCATATATTTCAGTTTTTGTTTTGCGCAGTGTCTGCGGGAGCTCATTACGCCAATAAAAATGTTTAACTAAAATAGTCGATGTATTGAAAACCACCGGGTTGTCAACGAAAATCAAACAGAAAAAAAACCGATGCCCATTTCCATATTGAATCGAAAAGTACGTCTGTAGCGTATGAAATAGTTGTTATTAGGTATGTATGTTAGGTACGTAGGAATCGAGAAAACGACTTACGTGTATACTTCTTCTTCGTCAGACATGGTTAATAGTGTTTCTTGGGCCTAGTCTCTGTAAAATCGAAAATAAATTTAAAACCGATCCGTTTGGAATTCAATATCACGGGCGGGGGAGGGGGAAATTATTATTAAAAAAAAAAAAAAAAAACAAAAACAAAAATCCGTTTTACCGGTTCCCGAGCGAGTAATTTTATTTGAAAACGGATTTCTCGAAGAAACGCGGACGGACGTTCAATTCGGAAAATATGTGGGAGGGATCGGCGGATCCCGTTGATATTTTTAGCCGCTGCCGGTTCGGGCTGCCAACATTGCCTTTTTACGACCCACAAAATCCGGACGCGTCTATTTTTATATACGCGCCGGCGTATTATGTTATACAGAGTAGCGAACTGTATCCATACGAGTTTCGGGGAGCGCGGCCATATTATTGCGGACCCGTCGCGTCATGCGATACGCTGAACGGACAGTTTTTTATCCCTCCCCCCCCCCGATTTATCGGCGAAATTTGCGCGCCGCACTCGCGCGTCATACCGCCGGTGTCCCGGGGGCGGAGGACTCGAGTTAATTGTCGGCGTTTTTAATAATGTCTTCGCGATTTCGTCTAATGTCGTGTACTTTTCCAGCCAGACGATTTTTCGTTTTGTTATTAACAAAGAAAAAAAAAAAAGGGGGGGGGGTATTAAGTGTAATTATAATAAAGTTCGGCGGTTTTTTTTTTTTAATAATCGATATATTTGTAATGTTACAATGGTTGTATCTGCGGCGTCCGAGAGTACGATAAATCCTGCAGACGGTGACGATACACGAATAATTATTGCGAAAAAAAGCCAAATAAAAAGTAGTTTCGGAAGTCTAAAAAGTAAATAAATAGGTAATACGCGTATTACGTGTGGGTATATATTAAAAAACAAAAAAAAAAAAAAAAAAAAAAAAAAACGAGTTCAAGTTGCGGACGACAATACGAATAAAATTGTGTTGTTATTGTATACGAACCGAAAAGAAAAAATACGTTAATACGAATTACCAAATCACCGCGATCGGCCCAACGCGTTTTATACAAATCGAATTGTTGTTCATCTACAAGTACACACGCGAAACACGAGTTATCATCGCGACACGTAATCCGGAAGGGTTAGAATCGCGAGAAAATTATTATTTATTTTTTATTTTTGTTAAATAAAAATACATTGTACATTTATATTATATCGAGCGATACAATATCTTTTTAGAAAATAGTATTTGATGAAGATGATGTACTTACAAAAAATGTAATATGTATACCGACGGAGGTCCCACAAACGTCTGTGGCCAACTGATAGAGTTCGGGATCGCCAATTAAGCTCCTCGTCCCCACCCAGGCCGCGCTCGCGGACGGAAATCTATCCGGGATATTTTTGGCATTCCAGTTGTCATATAAACATAATTGTTTGGATGGAAAATGTAGAGAGAAAAAAAAAAAAACCACCATTCGATATCCTTTCGGCTAGAGTATAGTGGCGGCGGCGGCGGCGGCGGGGGGGGGGGGGGGCGGAGGGAGGGACTCAAAAGTGTGTCAAAATATTAACGAACTGACTGGCCGGTATTATTATTATACAAATCCGTATACACACATAGTACGTCGAGTATGCCGAGTTTTATTTTAGAATATTCCCAGCGTGTATATATCGTATCTCGCGGCTCGACGCCGAGTGGCTCGCTAAAATTCTCTACAGTTTTTCAGAATTTTTAATTTATTATAATAGGTACCTTCAGTTATAATATTATTAGCATACATCTACTGTCTCGTTGTTTAGACGAACGTCTAAACAACGAGTACCTATTTAAAAATATAAATAGACTATTTTTTCGAAATTCAAATTTCTCTTTCATTTTCCCGTTAACAGGATTTATTCAATTTTAATATTCAAAGGCTTAAAAGGAACAATAATTGAACAGTTGAAATTAGTAACGGGCTACGCTATGTGTCAAAAAATTAAAAATTGAGTTAATTCCAGAATAATGTTCGAAGTTGCCAAGTCCAATACACATGTAAAACGGCCTATGTGCTTTGATTAATGCTAATAGGCCGAAAAACATCCGCTAGATAGCGCGTGTGGTATGTGCCGGGGATTTGGGACGAAATAACGTGTCACAATCCTCTTAATTTCTATTTTCGTTCATATTTTATGTCCTATTAATCGTCACGACCTATCCTTATTGTTGTTCAGATCTAATCGATCGCCCATTATCTTGTTAAATGATATTGAATAATAAGTTTTCACTGTTTTCACTACAGGTTTTACGTGCGAAAAGGAAACTGCGTATATTATTAATAATCATTAGTGTACTTAGTTTATTTTTATCATTATAGTTTTATACTGGTTATGTTGTATGAAACTAAATATGGAATTGAATAGAAAAAAATACCCGAAAAATGATTAATAAACAGCCAGAGCGTGAAGAAAGAAAAACGCACAGAGGTTAAGTAAACCCATACGCCCATATAAAGAGGTCTTACTATATTCATACGTATATTGGATTAGTTTCATATTATTTAATAAAAAAAAAATCTCGCATTGAAATATAGATAAAAGTAAAAAACAAAGAAACTAGAATAGTTTAACCATAGATTAAATATACTTATATACATATAATCTAGGCTACAATAACATTTAAATATCAAAATAACACCAACATATTTTCATAAAATATACCTATAGATTTATCAATTAAGTATATGTTTACTCTTATACATAAGGTAGTAATGAATAATAATTATGTATAGACAATAATATTAATTAAAAGTATAGTGTACATAGAACTTTAACCAACAATAAAATACACCTATACTGTTATGGAATGATGTAAGCATCAATGGTAAAAATGGATACATCTTATCCAACTGAAAAATTCCCCATACTATTTCAGTTGACAACATCAATGGCCAGAGAGACATTAAATACATATTTTCTATAAACTTTAGTTGCTTAAATTTACCAGTAACATACAAAAAATAAACATTAATACAAAATAAAAGTAACTTGGTGATAAATTGAGATGGCCTAAACAACAATGGAAAACAAGAATATACACCAATAGTTGATAGCATTGTAAACACAGAACAATCATTTGTGGTAGTATTTATTAATAATCTGCAAATTATAAAAATAAGTTATAAGTTTATACTTTATTAATTACTCATTGTTATAATATTCAAATTAAAACTTAATAACTTACGTCAATGGTATAATTACTATAAGTAGTGCTTTTTCGTGAACATGCCAACCAAACATAAATGAAGTTAAGCCGCATATAACAATGCATCGGACAAAACCAATTGCACTCTTTTGGGATATCCACATTTTATATAAACATGGCTAAAAATAAAAATATCAATATTAAGTAAATTAAAACTATTGAATGAATTATGTATATCTAATATGATATAAAATATACATACAAATGTAATTTATGTGCAAGTATAATTTAAAAAATACAAAATACTCTGGACATTTATAACCATAAATATCAAAATATAATTTTAACAAATATTTATTAAAACCAAATGATATAAAGACAATTACATGAAATGTAAATTATGTAATTTTGAAACTATTTCTATACTTTTTTAGTTATTAGAACTTAAAATTTGAATTGGATTAACAATTTCCGTTCTTAAAAGTTCTGTAACTATTATTAGCATTAATTATTATTTTTAATATTACACAATAAAAAAACTTAATCAAATAATAATACTAATAAAAAGTAATAGTATAAAACTCACCAACAGAAACATGGCTGTTAAGGTAAAAGTAATTTGTGGAGTAATGGATGGCAAAATATAGTGATCATATTCTTGAACTAATCCTCTAGTCATTGAAGTCGAATTGTCATTGTTGATCAAATCTAATTTTTTATCTGAAAATACACAGAGAATTAGTTTATAATTTATACCAATAAATAAATAAAAACGAATTATACTAGGTGACTTATTAGTATACACAATATATTGTTAAATAATATATAATAGTATCTTACAAATTTAAATTTGCTTCTTTAATTTCAAAAAGGTTTTACAAATTTGATGGTATACCTTAGTCCTCAAAGCTTCACTATATTAAATGGTCAAATATTGATTTTTACATTATTTCCACCACTTTTATGGTGATAAATTGTTGTAGTATAATTTGTATACATAGATTGATCCATTTAACATACTTCATTTAAGATTTTAAAATGGCGGTTTCTGAATTTAATTTATATGTATATAAAAAACAAACAAAAATTGATAAGATGTAAATGTAGCATGTTAAATTGACCACACATAAATTAAGTTAAATTTACATATAAATTTAGCGCCAATATCAGCTGTGTTATACATGGCCCAAAAATTAGGTGCCCAATATGCATGCGATAGACCCCGTTTGAATGGAAATAGCTGTTTTAAAACCTAAAAAACAATAAAATAAAATAAATAGAAATTATAATTAATATTGTAATTTACATTACCTGTGTAATTTGACCTTTAACCACAAAAGGTCCAAATGAGATACTAGTTACACCAAGAACAATTATTCCTAGATTTATCAATCGTTTTAATGTCGTTTTTAAATTTTGCCCAAAACAAAAGTGTTTTAGTAAGTATATAAAATAAACCGGTGCTAAATATAAATAAATATGTTTAAAATTCAATAAAACTATAAACCAAAAGGCACCTCGATAACTTTGACCCTAAAAAAGAAATATACATTTAAAACTGAATTTTGATTAAAAATGAATATTCTTACCTTTAAAATGTGAGCTATTGATACAAGAAGGATACCAAAAAGAAATCCATTGTACTGAAAGTGGATATGGTCAATAATCATTAGCATTATATTAAATACTAATAGTATTTCAATCATAAAAACATTGATTTCATAGTCTTCCAAATTAGGGTTTTTTTTCCTAGTCTTTGGAGACATCCCTAATACTACCAAAGCCTGAGCACATCTAAAGAACATATTAATCTTACATAAACTCTCAAAATTTACAAATAAATCATATGGCAAAAATAAAAATAGTAATAACTAATAATTATTATTATTAAATTGTATATATTTTCCAATAAAATTGTATGTAATTAACTTATTTAACTTTCCAAAGCTAATAAATTTATTAAATTTCATATTTTAATTATTAAAAATGGTTTAAAATTTAATTTGAAAATTACGTTTAATATTTATTTAAGAGGATAGTTATTATTTTACATTATCTCAAAGTGGTCTATATTCTGACAATTTATAACGTGGTAAATGCTTAAGATTCAATTAATTCAAACAAATTATTAAAAAACAATATAAACATCCTTAATGTATTCTTTTAGATAACAGTTTTAAATACAATTTCATTTTGAAACAAAGTTATTTATCCTTATTAGTATTAAATAATAATTTTACTGTAAAATTTGATACTTTTATGATTTAGTTGGAATTAATTAAAATTATTTTTTTTTTCAATTAACATGGTAAAACTGATATCAAAAGTAAAAAATGGTTAATAAGTTAATTAAAAATTAATGTGACAATGCTAGTTTAACACTTAGTATTTTAGATTATTTGGCAGTGTTTTTTTTGTGTATAACAGAATAATATATTAATGAACACAATATAATATTTACATCCCGGTTGGAAATTAATCAAAATAAAATATACTAACTGTCGAGATCCATAATAGAAAACAAAGTCGGTAACAATTACACTCAGTCGTTGAAAATGAACTGTGGCAACGGATTCATAGTTTAGATTTTTTATTGATAACATGTCAACATCGACATAGAACGCGATTTGGGCTAGGAAATATTCAAACCATGCAAACAGTGGTGGATAGTCGAGTGTCCACGGCGAATGTGTGGCCGAATACCATTGTTCTAGGGGAAGACTATAGGTCGTTGCCAGCCAGTTGCGGTGCACCTCGAAATCAGTCGAAAAACTATAAATATCAATAAAAAATAAACATCTTAAATTATGAAAAAAATTAATCAAAATTATTTTAATATAATAGACTGAATAAGAGATTTAATTGACACTTACAAACAAGGTAGACATAGTAACTTTATGCATGTTACTATGATGTAAAGTGTAAGTGACATTTTTAGATCAAAAACCGATAGGACGGAGACATAGTTAAATGTCAGTAAATTCATGACAAAATCGAATACAAGGATTACAGAGGCCAATACTCATTTCATGAGTCGTCGGCTGGTAGATAAGACGTGCCAGTTGCCACGCGTGATTCGCCAAAGCCAAACAGAATAACACGAATAAAAATATAATAAATCATTACAAGTCGGTAGTTGTTAGTTACTACCTCGCAGCATTTGCTATTTGGATAATTGGATCTCAGATTTTCAGAGTAATAATACTCATGTGTTTTGGCTATAGCTTATCACATTGTAGTTTATCAATAGTCGGCAAACCGATGATAGGAACGACCACTTGTTATAAGACCATTTGAACGACCACGGTCAAAGTTGTAGATAATTATCTATAATCATGACCACGGTTATAGAATGGTTACTCAACCATTAGTTAAGATAAGGATCCTTCCGCCATCATCCGGTAAATGTTCCCTTTTTGGTTCTCCTTCAAAAAAAACTCCCTTCACAGCCCACAGGGACAGAGAAGTAGACTATAAAAAATATATATAGTAGATCATTATAATAAACGTATATAAATATAGATAATATTATTATATATTATATATCTGCAAGGTAGATTAATTTGCATTGTATTTACGTTCTAATCGTATACTTATTTATAGTTTTAACAAACTAACTGTACGATACTATTCTTTCTAGCTGTACGATTCACTAATTTTGTAAAAAAAAACGTTGAGACTACTACTTAATGTAAGTACCTAGTACCTACAGGTAAAAATGTAACAATTATACGTAAGGCAAATGAACCCCGCAAAAAAATCCCCAAAGCATTTATACTGTCAAAATTATATGTAAATAAAAAAAAATCGAATATAGTTTAATCATCAATGGTTGAGTGTATAATATGCACACAGCTGTCAAAAATAATAATAAATAGTTAAAAAAAAAAATTAATGTATGTAGTTATAACCTAACCTAACATATTTAGTTTTTCCTTGTGTGGATTTAATATTTCCATAGTTGCACAGTAGCACAAT
The DNA here is from genome assembly GCA_902439185.1 of Cinara cedri. Lineage (NCBI taxonomy): Eukaryota > Metazoa > Arthropoda > Insecta > Hemiptera > Aphididae > Cinara > Cinara cedri. The sequence goes on along the minus strand of CABPRJ010001455.1, from coordinate 694,841 downwards.
TCGAAATTACTCAACAGGAACTGAAGAAGTACTAGCCGTAATACCTATGCAATATCTAATAACGTGTAGATACCACAGTTACCAACAGTTGTGGAATATTATTTAAATAATTAATTTAATTTAAGTTATTATGTTATTATTATTATTATGATTTGTTTTTGTTAATAAATGACAAGTCTAAAAAAAAAATAATATTCATTGAAATTATTGGTACTTATATATTAGGTATTGATATATTATATTGTAATAATTTGATAAAAAAAATTGACTAGGGGTTGTGGAAGGCGAAATCCCCCACGGGTCAGGTTGAGTTTAATCATTGTAAAGGACGCTTATTTTTTTAGTATGAATCCCCTATCATATTTTTTTAATTCGAGCACTGATTTAAATTAGATAATTCTGACCTAACAATCATTCAATGAGTAATCGGAATGGACCAAAATTAACTAGAACAGTGGTTCAGTTTGTAATATTAGACTTTTTTTATCGGTTCCGGTTAATTAAAATTATAATTTAGTAGTTCTGGACAATAAAAATTGAACACTAAAAAAATTATGAAAATTGCCACTCTGTAAGCAATTGTCGACAGTATCAAAATTGAGGGGATTAAAATAATGGGGATTAGGGAATTGTAATAATTTTTATAAAAAATCAAATTTCTGTTGTAGGCTGCCATTCTTTTGTCATGTAATTACAATACCATGTTTTGATCGAAAATATACCTGTGCAACAAATAGTAATTGGATAAAAATGCCATAGACAAAAATATTAATCTATAGAGGTGTTTATTCGTTTTGCCTTTTTATTGTAATAAATGGAAAAATAATTGTAGTGACCTAAAATTTGCACAAAATACATGTAGTAGCCTTTTCATGGGCGTCATTAGAATTTGTATTTAGTGATAAAAAAAAATAAGAATTTGCTTTAATGTAAGTTTTTTTTTATACTTGAGTGTTTTAAATTTTAAAAATAATATTATTTCAAAATATCCATTACCAAACTTCTCAACGAATCATTTTTCATTAGCAATGATTTGTTGTTTCGTACATATATACAATAATTAACTCCATGTATCCTTCCTTCCTAACTATCCACCCATAACAGAGGTGGAGTGATGAATAACAATTTCTAAAAAGAGGATTTATCAATGGGTACACAGTAACTGGAGCAACTTACCACAGTAAATATAGTACCACAACATGCGTTGAGGAAAATTTATACATTCAAACTGAAGATAACAACATTTTTATCATAGTTTTTATGAAATCTAATAACCTGAACATAACTAATATATACAAACCACAAATACTGGCGGTACACTACCTATGGCTCTCGATGTGCATCATTCGTTTGTTGTAATGGGTGACTTAATAACCACCACCCTACTTGGGGATACAATGACAGATAAAAAGAAGACCTCATCAATAGTTGAAAGCCAAAGACATGCTCATCTACGATGCAAAATAAAAGGGCTCATTTCACAAATCGCAATGAAACTGAGAGTATAATCCCAACTTAAGTTTCATATCTAAAGATAAATAAGATAGCCCTTTGGTGATACACAATTGTGTCACCAAAAATAGCGACTGGTGGTGCTCTCACACTTATACCCAGTATCAACTATTGTTTACTTTTAGATGTTATAATATTATATATAACACAACTTTATTAAGTGAACTGCCCACCACGCGACAAGAGACACAGCATACAAATTTAATGTATAATATATAGTTTGGTACTTAAGTTCAAAATTTTAAATATAAGCTTAACATTGAAAATAGATGTTTGAATAAAATAATGATAATAAAAAAAAAAAAACAGTAATAATAATATTACAAAATAGTTCATTTTGTGGAAAATTGTATTAGTGATCAATGACAAAATCACTGTTCTTGTTTAGGATCGTCATAGAATTTTAACCTCTTTCAGAATGAGAATAAAGTTTATTCCGCTCTGCTCATTTAGAGTCTATTATTTTTGTATACTAAATAAAAATATAAATTCAATTAATGCGAAATGAAAATTCAAAATAAACACTATTTAATAATTTAAGTTTTATATGTTGTTGAATATAAGTGGTAAGGTACAGTAACGTTTTATACTTGCAAAAATCATTTTTTATTAATTGTTAGACAATTTGACAGGTTTATAATAAATAATAAATATACATAGGTAATATATTAATTTCTTCTTCTTCGTCTTCATCTCAACTATTTGAGCTTGGCTAGCCTCGTTCTAAACTTTTATTCAATCAGATTTCTCATCTCACATACACTGGATGTCCTCATATCTTTCTCAATTGTATCAAACTATCTCTTTCAGTTTTCCTTTTCACCAATTTCCTTCTACTTTTATTTTCACAGAAATACAAAACACCTAGCTCTTCTTTATTTTATCCAACATTTTACATTTTACATAAACATTTTATATGTAATTTTTTGTTTCACATGCTCATGAACGCCATCATTATTTTGTATAAAAGACCATGTTTACTTAAAACTATCAACCTCAACTATAACTGCTTATTACTGTAAGCTGTCTTATCTTGTTTATCCAAACTTATACTTTGTCATATTATTTGCAAAATATTATACACCATGATACCTCTCTCAACTGTTGTCCTTGTGCACATCCAAGATCGGATAATCTGCTAAAGTCTTGTTTAGAATGCCTTATACTGTTTTATACCAGCTGTCAATTTGGCGCAACCTCATTAACGATAGGTAAAGGTACTGTGGGTGTATTCTGACCCCTTCTCACAGGGAAAATACGTATTAAATTATATAACTCACTTTCAGTTAAAATGCTGATATTGTTGTAATTGGTACACAGTTAATGGTCAATAAAAAATTAAATAATTAAACAAAATTATTAGTTAAAATGTTAGTAAAAGATGAAATAAAATCTATTATTAAATTTAGTAAATAATCTTAATTAACAAGACAATCAAAGTGAACTACATTGATATTGACCCAGAAGACTTTTCAATATTTCTTCATAAAACACAGAAAATACTTTTCTGTTATATGTGATGAGGTGCAAAAAACTGCCAGTAACCGCTGCCAATATATCTTTGAATGCTGACAAACCGAGCGGGCACTGTTGAGGAACTGCATTGTTAGAACTGATGACAGCTGCAATGAACTCCTTAAATCTCCTTTCTTAAATAATAACCAGATTTAATAAAAAGAGATAATTATTTTTACCTAATTTGGATTTTGTTATAGAATTTAATGTCATTACCAACTAGTATTTTTATTTTATGATCAGGTTCTTTAATTAATAAAACTTGAGTCTCCAGTAAAGAAATCACATCTTGGGAAAGAGGTGGACTATTTTTTGATAATAAGTATTCGTTAGAGTCTTTAATAGCTTGTTCCACAACATTTGGTAATAATGACAAACTATCTCTACAAATAAAATAAACAATTAATGTAACACTTAAGGTACATTACATATTAGATTACATAATACAGACTTGCTAGAATCATTATCTTTGAGTATTAGTAAAATATGATCTTTTAACAGTTTTTTAAACTCTATATCATTAGGAATAGTGTTACTGATCGATGATATTGTTACAATAAATGCTGATGCAGCGATTATCAAAATATTTAGCATTTTATTTGTTGCCAAGTATCTATCTTTGTCTAATGATAAAGCCTGAAAAATATTTTTTTTTCGACATTACAATACCATGAAGTAATACTAATTTGTAAAGTAATTACTTCTGGGAATATAACATTTTCATCCCAATCAAATATTTCCATATAAGCTCTTGCAATTATATTACTATAAGATTCTGAAGTTTTTTCGAAATTTACATGGCGTTTTAGCCATTCCGTAGTCAAGTTAAGGGCATCTGTTTACAATTTAAAAAATCAAATATATTTATAATTAGTTGTAATAATTGTATTACATTATTATCATTAAACAGTATTTACCTGGTTTCACTTTTAAATACTCAGCAAATTTTTCTCGTTCATAATCAGCACTACAAGCATTCAGTGCTCGTCGTTGAGCAGTGATTGTAAAATTAGCCATGTCAAGTTTCATTAAACCCAAGGTCTGTAAACACATTTTCAATAAAGTAATTCATACATTTTTTTTTAGAAAAAAATATGATAGTAGCCAAGAAACTAGCAAGCATACAATTAAATTTAATAACTAATATTTGTATACTACTTATTATTAGGTATAATAAATATATTCTTATCGCTGATTTTAATTATAGCAGTCATGCAGTATGGAAATGGAAAATCTATAGACAATCTCCTCTGAATAACAGAAATAACCTAAGGGGCCTCAACACTAACATTTATTTTCTCTGTCTGTCTTTCGTGTAATATAGAAATAAAGGCATTTCATATTTCCATAATAATAACTCTTTGGTTGAGTTTAGAGTAAAAGGTATAGACTCTACTAATGAGGTTTTTAATATTTTAGTTTCTTAATAAAAAATGAAAATATTAAAAAACCATTCATAGAATCAATATTTAATATTTTTCTTTAAAAAATATATAATATGTTCCTTTGCTCTAAATTCAATCAGAGTCAAATCTATACATGGAAATTTGTAATGCTATTGATCCTATAAAATGTGTGACATGGATAAAGAAAACAAATTTTGGAGACAAGGTACCTTAATAATATAGTTTATAATAATCTTTAAAATACATACTACAGTAACGTACTGTGAGAATTCTCAAATATCGAGATCCACAAATTACTTAAATGCATTTAAATTTATAAAATTATTGAAATAGGTAATGAAAGCTTACTTTAGTAATTTTATAAATCAACTACCAATTAAAATAAAACCATTTAATAATAATTTAGGTTTTTAAAAATGTGTTTTATGTTAATGTCTTTTTATTTATCAAACAGTAGACACAACAATTATAATATATTTAGTGATTAATTATACTAAAATTTGGCTTACATGATTTCAAAACAATCTCCAAAATTGGTATTGAGTAAGATTTGGCTTCTACGTTTTTATATACAACCAAATATTATGTAATGTGCATAGCCCGATATTTTAAAATTATATACTTTATACTGAAAAATAATACAAACATCTATGATAGGTCTTCTACCATAACAATTATCTCTATAGCTATATTATGTTATAATTGTTTTTTATTTTTCAAAGTTTAAAATAATAAATAAATAAAATGTATTTATATTTAGAAGCCCAAATACAGAAATAATAATAATAATAACAATAAATTTATGTCAGAAAAATAGTTGAATAGTTAAATTTGTATGTAATTTTTGTATTTGTGTCCAACTTTAATAAATATTATGCAAATAAATCTAAAATAGTAAAACTAGTACCTTATTTTATAAGTCTGTTATTAATAAAATTTAATTTATTTTAATCTGCAACATGAATAAATTAAATTATGTAAAAATATTAAACACGAAAAAATAAAGAATATGTTTAGTGTTCCTATTCAGCCTGCTATATTACCATTATTATAAATAAAACTAATGCCTGGTTGCACAAAAAAATGTTCTATAAATATTTTATTAGTTTGATAATTTATTGACACTAAAAGTTTTATTGGTTTTATAAACATAAAGTAAATAATGATGGATAAATATTAAAGTTTTGCACAAAATATTATTATAAGATATATATATTTATCCACATACTATATAATGGTTTAATAATTTAAAGTCGTGGTTGATAACAGATAATTGATAAAATTAAATTAATTTGTAGGTAAGTTGTTAATTTATTCATATATTTATTATTAAATTATAATTTTTGGCACAATAACTGAAATTAATAATAAATTTACTAAACGGAAAAGAGGAAAAAATGTCAATGAAAATGAAAAATCATCACTTATGAAATAATTGCAATCATATTTACTAAATTTATGACCCGTTGTGTAAGTAATATACTACTAGCTATTAATTATTTTAGCAAAATAAAATTATTTATATAATTATTTACAGAATCATCATATTCCATCATCAAAGGATCATACCTTATTCGATATGTACGCTGTTTTGGTAGAATTTCTAATACATCAATTATGAACTCAAATGAAGAAAACTCAATTACGTTCATTATAATTAAATTATAATAAACAATTTAAGTACTTGGTCAAATAAAAAATCCCTTATTTTTATCAAATCTGTAACTTTTATCTAGTATTTAATTTTTTATGTAGCAAATCTTATATCCTAAACACTTAAAGAAATTATTGAACTCTTAACCCCAAATTAAGCATTAGTTTACAGGGGTTTAGTAACTTTATATGTAAAAGAATATGCTCATTATATATATGTTTGGTTACAATAAAATATATATTATTATATTAAGTCTTTACTTTGATAAATTGCATATTATCAAACCAATATAACTTATTGGGCAAAATTTAAGCCTATAAACTATTGAACCAATAGTCACTTATGACCGATATAATATAAACTCAATAAGGTATGAAGGTTTGTTCAACATCTTTTAATTTACATTGATTTAATGACATAATTTAATTTAATAACTACTTATTGACTCAATAAAGTTTTGTGCAACCGGGCATAAATGACCTAAAATCGTAAATAAAAAAAAGTCCCGATGGCAAAATAACATATTATATCAAAATAGTATGTACACATTAAGTTTTAGTTTATATTATATTACATCTATATAGTGTTATTATTTGTTTTGCAAAATGGACACCATTTGCATCTATTTTATGATATGGAAGTGTGATTTCTCCTCTTTGGATAACATTTTTTTGAAATGGATACCTTAACTAAACACAACAAAATTTGTTTTGTCATTTGGCTGTTCATACAATGAAATAATAATCCCTACGTTTTCATAATTTAATAAATTTGATGATCTACTCGTATTATTATTATTAAAGAAAATATTGAAGTATGTCCTACGTTATTTTAGTTATTTTTATACATTCCAATAAAAATGTTTGACTAAAAAAGCATTTTTATAAAAAAAATTTGATTTATATTATCTTAATAAACTTGGAAAAAAACTACACAGCTCCAATGATATTAATACTGTGATTTGAGATTTAATATAAGCCAAATTAAATAAATAATGTTTTTCAATAATAATACAATTTTTTTTTTTTGTCCAAAATGTAACTAATAAGCTTTAAATATGTTTACTATTAGAAATAAAAAAATCAGACAGGTATATTATTTTTTAAACTTTGTAATAATCATTGATATTATTTATACATTTTTTTAAATAAATAATTATAAGAATTTTTTTTAAGCAATTTTTTAAAGTAATTGTAAAATCATAAAAATAAAAATTTAAAAATTGTTTTTTTTTTTTTTTTAGTACCAATAATAATAACAATATAATTGTGAAAAGTAGTTTATTGTATTCCAATATGGACATCTAAATGACGGAACAAGTTCAATTATGTATACATTACACAAAATATTGTTCACATTGTACAATAATTAATAACGCTAAGTGGAGAAACCACTTTGTTAAATGGATACAAATGTTGTTCATTTCATACTGACAATAACGATATATGGATGAGACAAACAAATATTATACAATACATTACCTCTATAATTCCTTTGAATATGTCAACAGGATTTTTAAGAAGTGTTAAATTTTTTATTGAATCGTCTCTTACTGGAGCGCATATTTTTTTCATCAAGTTTAGTATAAATTGTGTGTAATACTGTATGAAAAAAAAATAAAAATATACTAATATTCTTTACTAGATCAATATTGATTGAATAATTGATAGTTATTTGTTACCTCAAAATCTAAACAATTGTTGTCTATTTGATTCTGTATGATCTCTAAATCTAAAACTTGGTGAATTTCTTCTTTTAACTTAGTATGCTGATCCAGCAATAAACTCGATAAACTCTGTAACAATAACAATAGTTTAATTCTCACATTATGAATAAATTTGAAGAAAAAGTAGCTATAGGAACATAGTCGTAACATTAATATTAATTGAAAAGGTAAAAAAAGAGCTGATACTGAGGATGGGAGCGGCCACTGTTGTAGGTGAGAAGTTGGGAAGGTAGGATACATAAGGTTATTTCATTTATATTTGTAAGCAACAATAAACCATTGCTTGACGAAAGAAAATTCCAAGCGCAGTTTGGTAATACATAATTTGAAGTGCCGTAATTTTTTTGCGATTTTCATTTAAACTTGATTTCAAAACACTTATTAAAAAAAAAAAAGTTCTGATGATTTTAAAAATTTTACCACGTCTAGGTAAGTCTAATATAAGTATTAATACCAAGTTTCAAGTCTTAATGTGCATTTATAACTGAATTACAGCCAAAAAACTCCCAAAAATTAAAATTCCTTAAAGCTCAAAAGTTTTGGCAATGATATTGTAAGAAAGTAAATCAAAGAGGCAACAAAAAAGGTATCTTGTCATTTTTCGATTAAATCATTTATTTTAGTAGAAAACATCATCCATGTTTTTATAAAATAATGAGACCGTGAAATTATACGTTTTCCCAAGTTTTTTCTACTTAAGTAGTTTCATTCAAAAAATGGTTTCTCTAAAGTACCATTTAGACAACTTGAACTATCAGAAAAGTTGCTACACATAAATATCGGAGTAAGTTTACTAGAAAAAAAACGTGTCCACAGACTAGAAGAAAGGAGAAAAATAAACATCTTAGTAAGACCAGTAGCTCCCTTGCCACGCTTGGAATCTAAAAACGGATTAAACATAAGTACCTCACGGATTTCCGTTAATAGTATCATAGCTTGAGAATATTCAGGAGGATCATTGTTCAATTGTTGGTGTAATATTTCCCAAAATGCTTTGTGCATTGTGTCTTTAACTTGTTTCATTAGACTTGTAAAATGGAACAAAATAATTTATAATAATTAATATACCTGAATTATATTTTATTTAATTACTAACCTCACCTGTTATCTGGTGGTTCTTGTGGTTCCAATTTGAAATTTTCATTGACTGCTATTTCGTGAACGAGAGCGATATCTTCTAGTTTTTTAGCTGCTACCATGATTTCGGGTAATGATAGGAATTTTGGAGGTGATGCAGCTGTTATATTGTTTAACCTAATGATCAAAAAAATAAAAAATAAATAATAATGAAAGACGTATAATAACAAACAATGGTTTAAATAATAATATTACATATCTTGACGAGCTCCAGGAATAGGTCTGTTGGGTGTTGATTGACCATCTTGATCGTTATTTTCTGAACTCATTTCAAATAAGTTTAATAAGATTTAATATTAGCTGCAATAAAGATATAAGATTCCAAGTAACTGATCCGATATGTAAAATGAATGAATAACTACTGGTTGTATCAACGGAATATTTATATTTCAAAACAATCTCAGTGAAATAGGTTAATTGATGGTACTTTTCAAACTACAACAACTACACAATTGTATTGAACTCAAACATTATTATTATATTTTAGTGTTTAGTACATTACACAATAGTAATAAATCAGGTAACATGAATAATAAAGAAACGAAAATAACAATAATACTCTAGAAAACATTAATCATAATGACAGTCATTAAGCTACCAGTTTATGCATTAGACAAATGGAAATAACGGTGTAATGATTCATAGAAATTCAAAATAGTAAAATTATAAACGAATCACTCATTGATTTTTGACCAAAGATCATAAAAATTTACTACCTACACAAAAATAAAACATTCAAAATCACATAGTATAGTTTTGTAAAATTAAGAACATTTAAGCAATGAAGTAAATGTACACTATAGTTCTACCATACAAAATATAAAAAAATGCATAAAAAGCGCATACCTTTATAAAAACGATTACGTATAAAAAAGTGAAAATTTAACTTAATATTTTTTTATGTCTAATTAAAAATAAAGTATTATTGAAGTACAAATTATCGACATAGTACAATAAATAAGAAAACAGGTAGGAAACAAAACATTTACAAACAAAACGCGAGAACCAGTTTAAGGACATGTTCTTTTATATTCTAAAACAAGTGACCGTCAAGGCCTAAAAGGCATACCTTATATGGTTGATGACTAAGAGGAAATAAACGTTTAAAACTTATAACACAGAAAACGTTTGATGGCTTTTAATTTCTAAATAAAATTATTATTAAAAAAGTTACCAGTATCGTTGGTTTGTTCGTAAATTATTTTCGTGTCTTGATAATAACTAGTTACGTAATGTGTTGAAGCCGTCTTTAAGTTTTTAATTTTAATAAGTAATACGGATAGTAAATTTGAATATTGAAAGAATAATAAAAATAATTATTTCGCTCACTGACTGTCGTCGGTCGTATGAGCACAATAACAATAATAATATTTTTGTTTTTGTTGTCGACTACATCAGCTGTTATATAATAGAATTGATAAGGGATTTACTATCACATGTACAATTACATGTGATAGTAGTACGCTCAAGCGCTCATTATATAAGATTAATATTTCCTCGTTTCGCTTTACGGCTCTTCAAAATCCTTTGCGGCTGGTGTTTAAATTCCGTTCTTACAGTGTTGGCTTAACATGCTATCTGGTTAATGACATTTTTTGGAAAATTTGAAGGTGACTACGTCATTACTTCGGTATTAAATACGAAACAATTTACGACACTAGTTCGTTTTTTCGTTCACTGGAAGACTACACGACTACTACCCGTAATCTAGTTTAGTTTAGTTATTACCCATAAAAATTGAAATAAAATTCTGTTTCTTCAATGTTTAAATATTAAATGTAAAATGGGTACCTACAACTGCGGATAATTTATCATACGACTGTGGACAAACTCGGGCAATTTAATTTAATTTATCGATAAGATTGCGGACGAACTCGAGTTATGAAAAAGATAAAAATGTTAAACGGAACGCACTCAGGGATAACCCCGGTTTCACCACTGCTGTATTTAGTTTAATTTTAGTTCTTTTTGAGAACAATAAATTTCTATTTGAAATATTTTAACACAACGTAGAATGTATTTCCAAGCCCGGATTAAATTGTTTTTGGGCCCGGGGCCAAACAATTTTAGGATTCCATTAACATAATCAAAATATTGGTTTCTCACAAATAAATACATTTCAGAGAACGTCGTACATTTGCAATCGATGGTATTCCCATTTCCTTACCACGATCATGCTGCTAAAAATAGACGATACTGCGATAGCATAAATAATAATAATTATAATAATACTAGCTGTCATGCGCCCGGCGTTGCCCGTGCCAATTTTTACCCATATTAAATTTTGGTTTTGGCCGTGTCGGAATTGAATGAAAATAAATACGTGGAAAGTGAGTAGTCCACCTAAGGAGGACTAAAAATGTTCTGTTGTGACTTTTTTTCATGATTTTCATACTAAAAATATCTAAACACCGAATTTTGGGAGGGAGGAGATTTCAAAGGAAATGAATCCTAACCTAACCATCGGGGGAGTAGGGACGTTCGGCAGTGGGAGAGTGCGTGTACTGTATTCTAGTCGTCACTTGCAGATGGCTCGGCGTTCCTTTTAGACCTTTATGTACGTATTTCCCGACAATTTATATTAATACAAAATTAATAACTTAATTGCCATAATTAGAGACCGGATTTATATGTTCTTTATATCCACAAAAAAGCACTCGAAAACGTCGAAAAGCCTTGAAAAAAATCACTTGAAAAATGCGTAAAAACGCAAAAATAATAAAAGAGGTTAATAGTCCCCCATCTCTAACGGATTTAATTTATACAAACAATTTTCTAGCACCACAAAAATAATTAATAGAAAGTATTTTTTTTTTTATAATACGTGCAATTTTATTTAAAAGAAATTATTTTGTAGTGTTAGGAAATTTAATTTAATAAGTTAGAGCCATTAGGATGGGGGGACTTTTAAACTCCTTTATAATTTTAACCGAAAATCAATATTGAATTAAACTTTTAATATAAGGCGAAAATTAACTTCTTAAAAAATTCACTCAACAAACTCAAAACTGTATACACGTTCAGATCGAATAGACTGTGTATTAAAAAATGAATAAATGAACTTTTTCGATAGATGCCCACCGATGCAGCTGTTAAATGAAATTTATCATATTCACCATACACAAAAAGATGAAGAAATTACAACAAATCACGTCAGTTAGACGACAGGTGTGCTCATAGTGTATATACAGACTACGTCTACTATAAGTAAGTAAAGGGAACTAGGAAAAAAACATTTATAATGTTAGTGCAACGGTATCGAGTTCAAATCCCAGATATCATTAATAAGTTTTTGAAATTTTTTTTATTTATTCGATTGACTTTTTAGAAATTCTCTTTCATAAAAACCTTGCCCGGACAATTAAGAATACAACTACAACAAAAAAAAAAAAATCAGCAAAATCGGTTAAGTCGTTCTCACGTGACGCGATGACCGAGGGAAATAGGGATTCATTTTTATATTTTTTTATATATATATAGATTATTTATTGTTGATGGTTGCTATAAGTATGCTGAATACTGATTAATATTATTATTCGTGATTGTTCTTATTAAATTGCTGATTGTTATTGTTATTATTGATTGGTTGACAAATAAATAAATAAATTATTATGAATTTTAACAGGAGGTTCATAATAGGTTGTACTTGGTGGTAAAAAAAAAAAAAACGAGGGTGGTAATGCAGTTTTTTTTTCAAGAGTTAATATCAAATTTTGACGAAAATCGTGAATATTACGACCTTTTAAAACATGTTTAATTATTGAACTTTCATTCCGAATCGTTTTTCGTTAGCATTGGTTTATTGTTGCTTACAAATATAAATTAAATAACTTTATAAGTCCTACCTTCCCAATACTTACATTAGTGGCACATCCGTTCTCAGTTTCTGCTCTTTTTTTAGTGGAAGGGGGGGGGGGTTGTGTACAACTTTCTTACACGAAATCGTTTGTCTATCAAACAATAACTAAAGACCTATTTTGTTAATTTTGGATTTACTTAGGTTGGTTTGTTAAGTTTTACTAAGATATATTTTTTCTCAGAAAACATTTGTTTCGGCTGTTAAAAATGCTGAATTTTTTCAAATAATACTTTAAAAGACGCATAATTTCCGTCTGTTGGTACTTTACCAGAATTGTTTTTGTAAGTATCAACAGTTTACCTCTTAGGTCTTCTTTGTTTTTTTCTCGGATTATAGCTTTTTGATTTGTAAAAATGTTCTAAATTATCGGCCCTTAAAAGATGCGAAATTTCCGCTCAGTGATACTTTATTTGGAAATTATCTAGATTTCCAACTAGGTGAAGGTTTTCAAACAATTTAAAATCTTATAGCAAATATGCCGATATATTGGTTTTGTATATTGTATTTGTAGATTTCTGGGTTACTTGTTGCGGGCTATACAATAAGGGAAATAAACACGTCTAATATGTACGTCCTACTTTAATTTTACTGAGTTCGACTCAGAATCGTTTTTTGATTCAAAACGTTTTATCGTCGATTTTAGTATGTAAACTTAATTATTGGTATCCCTATAATTGAGTTAATTATCTATATCAATCCTGTATAGGTACCTTGAACTTTACAAACGTATTCCGCCTATACAACAGTGACATGGCCATGGTGCTAAGTATCTATTAAATATCATCACTGACGACGGGCGATAAATATTATTTCGACGGCGATTTTTTTTTGTTTTTTCATAATCGGAACCAGTTTGTAAATAAAAAAAAAATATAAACGCATAAATAACGACGGGAACTCACGCATTAGGTACGGGTATTATATATTATTCGATAAGTAGGTACCTGACATTATGCACTTATAAAATACCGAATGATATCGTACGTGGTTATTATAATATTAAAAAAATGAAAAAAAAAAAAAAATAAAGACATCGCGAATTATATAGCTGCCGATGTTGTCGCAGAATAAATCAAATGAAAATAAAACCTACCTAAAAATCACAGCGCGCGTGAAAATCGGCAGCCCGTTTAATAATAATTATTGCCTCGTACGGTCTATTAAATGTAAATATTATAATATTATTGCTGTATAAAACACGAATGCACACTGCACGTGCACGTGCGTGATCACTGCACGTAAATTTCGGCACTGAAAACGTCTCGAGGATTTTTTTATTCTCTTCGGATTTTCAACGCGTTGACGCGCGCGCGAGAAATACGCGACGATAATTACACGTTATTATCGTACACCGGGGCCGATAATAATTACTATACGAGAAACGTTTTATCAGGATGGGAGAGGGGGGAAATGGAATAAAAAAAAAAAAAATCACATCGATCGTTATACTTGGACGGACAGTCACGTCCGTAAAATGTACAGGCGCCTATTATAGATACATACATATATAATTTCGTACCTATTTGAATCTGCGCTCTATACGCGTTTAAATCGTTTTTAAAAATACGACTAATAACAACAATCGACAGAAATATTAAAAGCGCAACGTTTACACCGCGATCGCCGCTTAAGTATATATACCTGGCTAATACAGTATAGTATAGGTAGGTGGTATTTACTGAAATTTCGGTTGCACTCAGTGACGTGCCCTGCAGGAATACTCAATCGGGAGCGGATGTAGTAAGTAATTGTGTGTGTATATTAAATAAACAATAATCACGAAAATAAATCGTAGTATTTTCTTCTCGGGCACGTATTCGGCAGCGATATTTTTGGAGGAGAGGGAAATAAAATATGTTTAGATATAAAACTCATGTATTACATTATGATACTTTAGAAGCACCCAGTGGCGTAACTAGAACTTCTAATGGCCGCGACAAAATATTATTGATTAACCAAATTGGGAGCCAAGTGGAGAAAAAAAAAGGCACCGGCAAAAGATTCGTAGATTCCGATTCTTATAATATAATATATGAATTATATTTGTATTCGTTTCTCCGTCCACTAAAAAAATATGCCTCGGGCTCGGATTTAGGGCCTCTAAATGGCATGGGCCCGTGGTTCTTTGCCCGTTATGCCACCCTATCGGTGAACGCCACTGGCAGTACCGTTTTTTAAATATCATGGGGGGGGAGTGTTGAGCTCCTTAGCTATCTGAATACATGCCTGCTTCTTCTATATAACCGACAATGGAAATTCAAAATCCTGTTCTAAAAATACCAATTTGTATTCAATAAATATTAAACTTTTCCTTATTGTGACACGGCGAAAATATCATATAAATTTCAAAATTAAATTGTATCAAATAAATATATTTTTATACAGTTGTTGTACTTTGAAGGTAAAGGGGGATTATGCATGTAGCTCCCAACCATATTCATACTGCATATGCGATATGTCACTAGTTAACGTAACACAATATAGATATCGTTTATATTTTTTATTTTCTATCGTGTTAATAAGTAGGTAGAAATAATAAATATTATCATGTTTTTGACATGTTGCGATAGCGGAAAACACGAGATCATCAATTTTTTAAACAATAACAAGAAAGTTACTAGGAGTAATTCTTCCCTACTCTTTTAGACGAAATCTCACAACTGATGAAACTCATAAATAGTAGGTCCATCCGATATTGACGATATTATAGTGTTATGCATTTTTTGAATCTGTAATGGAAAAGAGGGTGAGTGGTTGTCATTTGAAAATCATATGTTACGAAATACTAAATTCAAGGTTCAAGAAGTAGAGCGTGGAAATTTGAAAATAGTGTAAATATAAAACCTTAATCATAATATTGAACAAATAAATCAAATTAACTAAAAATCCTCTTAGAAAATATCTAGATCATGATAAAAACATCTCCCCAGTATAACATACTCGCATGTAATGTAAACATTGGTGTACGATGGTATTACTGTTTTTTTTCTTTTTCTGGAAGTATACGTTGTAGATTTTTATTTATACGCTTAGATGTGAACCTAATAATATTTCCCATATACTTATAGTTATCATTATAATATGATACATATTTAAGTATATAGGCAGATAATATACATGCAAATCGTGGTGAATCACAATATTCATAAACCATTCCTCCGTGAATATGGCAACCAACATTAACTCTTAGTACAGAGATCAACATTTACGAGAAAAAACGGATTTTCCGAAATAATTTGGCTAATATACTGAATTAAAAATATTTTTTGAAAACCCGTTTTTTCCGGAAAAATAATGTGATTTTTTTCCGAAAAATGTAAAGAGTGATTGAAACTAAATAAAACCATTATAAATTAATACCTGCAATATTGTACCTGCAGGTGGACATATGATACCTACTTTGTTATATGAAAAACGATTGGTATAAATTACTTTTTCAAAATCCTAACCAATAATAATAGTTAGTTTTGTTTATTTGTTATAATATGGTTTTTGATTTTTTTACAAATCGAATTTCATAAACAACATTTTGTTTTTTAGTGAAAAATAATCGTAGTGTTTTAAAATTTTTCTCAAACTCTTATATCAGCACTTTTCAGACGTGGTATACAATTTTCAAAACGTCCTAATATATTTTGATCTCTTTATTTTAGCTATTTGAAATTTTCTATAAGTTATATTTTGGTTTAATGTAAATGTTTATAATTTATTCTTTTCAGCGTTTTATGTTTTAATTTATCTTAAAATTCGTCGTAAACATGAACGAATATAATTTATTTTTTAGTTGAAAGTTAATGAAAAAGGTTTCACCGAACTTTGCTCGGAATTGTTTTTCGTTTGCAATT
Organism: Cinara cedri; assembly: GCA_902439185.1. Classification (NCBI taxonomy): domain Eukaryota; kingdom Metazoa; phylum Arthropoda; class Insecta; order Hemiptera; family Aphididae; genus Cinara; species Cinara cedri. The sequence goes on along the minus strand of CABPRJ010001455.1, from coordinate 678,187 downwards.
ATTTTTCGTTGCATGCTGTATGCAAATTAAACTACCCAACACGTACTCGTTTATCGTATACCTCTCTAACTGCAGTTCTTTTCACATTGAAATCTGGTCCGATTTTGGAAATTATTATCATTATACAATTCTTCATTTTACCGGCATTTTTATCCTTAGCATCGGCTATTAAAGATCATAGTTACTATCGCGAATACATTTTAGGTTTTCTTCGATTTTTAACCGTAACACAACGCCCGTATTTTCGCCTCATAAATTATGTACATTATTTATATATATATATATATTATTATAATATTGTTGTATCGGGCGAAATGTTAATTTTGTACAAATTAAAGACGACCTGGCATAATACAGGTATGTTGTAATTATATTCGTGACGCACGAGAAATAGGCATGCGAAATCTATTGAAAATGTGGTTTTTTGGAGGGGGAATTCACCTAATGAATAAATATAAGAGGAGCGTATGTAGAAGAAAACGCCGAACAATTTGAATAAATTAAACGATGTTTTAGGCACGTGGCTCTTCAAGTATTTACGTATACACCTATAGACATGTCAACGTGTGTGCTTTTATACATAGGTACAACGGTTGCTGTATATTTTCAATGCGTACAAAATTTAAGTGTCAGTTTGTCAGTCTGTGCGGGTAAATATACCGAAAACGACTGAACCGTGGTTTCTATATGACTCACTGCAAGCGAGTAGAACCGTTTTATTCTGGGGACCTCATTTAAGCTAATTTCAACGTCTCTCTGATGCGGAGCGATATGCACATGATATTCGGCCTTAGATATCAAAAGAGACATTTTGATTTTTTTTTTTTTTTTGTTTATTATTTACGGGGTAATTTGAAGGTTGTACAAAATAAAAAAAACCCCGATAGACAATAGGTATAAACATATGCACATTTTTATATATTTATAAAAATACTTCCTATAGAATAAAAACGCCCGATAAACATTAGTATAACATCGCAACCATCGCATTAGTATTAATTTTTGATATGCCAAGGATATAAATTTACAGCCTTGTCGGATATCCTAGTATAGTTTTAGCTGTTTTAATTTCCTGCTATCGTATTTGAGAAATGATAACAAGTACCTACTAACTACTAAACAGTGACAAAATTTCCTTACCGTATGAAGGGATTGTCATCGTTTTCTAATTGCCAACATTTCCGCCAACGTATATGTAATACGCATGCGAATTTCGGAGGGACTCGTCGTGTGCACGCCTACTAACTACAGGGGCGAGCAAATAACGCGTATACACATGCCTCGAATATGCCTCGAGGTAATATCAGTATGTTACATAAATGCAGTGTTACACAATTATGATTATAACACAATATAAAATAATGCATGGAAATTTGATTCGCCGAATAACGCTGAACATAATAATATCGGATATAGATTTAGATAATACAACACGCCTCGATGCCGTTGTCAATGCGTATAAAAACGTATCATTAAACGTCGGACAACCGAGTAACAACCTATTTACGATATTATAATTATTACGATACAAAAGCGATCGATAATTTATACGGACGACTGCGCCAAGTCGAAAAGTATATACACACGGCGGTTAGCGAGCGATGAATCCACGAGTTAAATTCCACAACCGATGATTATCCAGCGCCAATAACAATAATCGAAAGCAATGGCCAACCGTACATTATATGTTTAGTTTAATATGATAATTATAAAATGTGCGCTGTTATTAAAACGGTTAACAGGTCGGTTACGCCGCGATAAACACTACCGACCGTAATGATAGTCGTGGTAATACGAATTAGGGACGTGCGTTGTACCGGCCCGGCCCATTTAAAAAAAAAATCTGACTATTATTTTGCACAAATGTTTAATGTTAAGCACGTCGGAATTAATAAATGGCCCGAGATTCACGTTTAACGAATTGTAATGATACGATTTGTAGTTGCATTACACCCATATTAAATTAAAAGTAAAACGACTTTTAAACGTGATACCTACCTTTAGAATTCCGGGAGTCTATACTACTATCAGGTGTAATACTCTTTTTCTTTAAAGCGAGAAGAATAATAATAATCTATCGATAGTTTACGTTGAATGACCACATCTGTACTGATCGTGACATCGTGGCATATCGTTGCAATCAAAAAAGGATTATGAGCGGAGCTCGGTAAACCGGTGTCGTTGTACCCTACAACGAATTGTGTTTAGTAGTAACCCGAAGATAAAACATTTGTTGTATTTTGTAATCGATTTTTTTTTTTTAAATTTGTATAATTAAGAAATTGAAGCATTTAGAAATTGTTTTCAAACTAAGTACCGCCAGGCGTGAAAAAATTCTAAAATTCCAGTACGAGCCCCCGCGTAAAAAAATGGAAATATTTAAACCAGATAAACAATCGTCGCGGACGATCGGCATATTTCCTCGCGGCGAGTGTCCGAAAGCTTTTGACGAATCGTTTTTATAAACCGACACCGAGTTAAATATTAAATTTTGTTTTGCTTCTAAATACATAATAATATAAACTGCTGGATTTGAATTTTACGACGTTTCTCGGCGCGAATAATAGTTCTCGTGCGATTTTATTAGTTATCATTTCGGATATCCCTCTCCCGGCTCCCGCTGTTTTTAAACCGAATTTACGGCTATTGTGTAAGTATAATACCTATACGGGTGTGCACCATATACATATATATATATATACATATGTACGTACACGGCACGCGGTGTCTTTTTCGTCGATTCGCGCGTGCAACACGTACCTTTAATATGCGTATAGGCATTATAGGTACACGACACATTATAACGCACAACAATACGATACAAAATACGTTATATATATTATAAAACCGAGTGGGCACAATAACCGGCCAACGTATAAAATATTTTAATATCGGGCATTGTGCAATCCAAATGCATTCTGCATTATGTATACGATCCTTTGTCGATTTCGGCGTACTTACCGATTTCCCCTCCATGCCGTTTCGAGCGAACGGTCATCACGGTCTTTATTCGGCTACACACCCTACGTAATATTATTATTATACACCGCGCTGTTCGTTCATTCTCGCATCGCGTATATCCAACGGATACACAGATTAGATTCGCTAAGCGTGTTCGATCCGTTTTTTTTTTCGGTTAAATTTTACATTTATTCAAAATTCCGATTTTTGGAATTTTCAACTGCGGTTAATGCCGATATTCAATTTAATTAAAGTAATTAAAGTAACACTCTGTCTGTTTACGTACATCGATGATAAATCCCCCCCATTCGTCACGTCAGAAAGTATTAACTTGTTATTTTTTTTTTTCGGACTATTTAAGAACAAATCAATTCTAAATTGTTACATTACCGTTATTTATTTTCATTCATATTTTTGGAGGCGAAACTACCTATGTCCGTTTTCGTTTTTAAAATAGCCACCTTTAAATACCAGTTTTGGTGTTGTACCTTTTAGTTTTCGTCAACCCGTATTCCATTTTTAAGTTTGGTCAGATGGAGACTAGTGGAGCACTAATTAAATGCCACACGTAGTGCCAGCACACCAAAACGTATTTAAACTAAAACTTCATCTGTTTACGGAATTTTTAATATAGGTTACTATTTGAAAATCAAAAGTGGGTTGTGGTTTCACTCTCATAAATAACGGGGACACAAAATTATGGTACAAAAGAGCTGCAGGTTGTTTCATAAATTGTCCAAAAAAATAAATTCCGAAAAAATTTAATATTTTCCGAGACAATGAGCGTCTTGTTGACGATTGATCATTCTGTATGTACGAGTATACACCGCTGCGACACGCGAGCGACTATTCTAATTCTTTGCGTAATGCCATTTTTATGATACACTGTAGTGTCGTTGCAATATCTGGTACGCACTGGTACGCCTTTTAGTGGTGGCCTTTCTATAGAATGTAGAATACTTACATTAGTATAAAAGACTATTGGTTTGGTTAGGTTGGGTGATTATAACATTTTTTTAACCAGATTATAATAATATATGTTCGATAAATCGATACAATAATATTGAATACTGAATAAAGGTATTAGGGTGCCACTTAACTATAATATAGACTAAACAAAACTGTTTTAATTAATTTAATTCTCATTAACAATATTGATTCAAAGCATGTTAAAGATAATTGGTTAAATTTTTATTAAGATAATCACATATTTCGAGGGTCGCTATCAGAGTCTATCAAAGTTTTGTACTTATACTTACTATGACAAAACAAAATATCTACATTTTTATTTTAGATTCTGAGTGGAGCGAAGAATCTTATGGTTTTACAAAGATGATTTACTAGGAAGGTACTTTCGAGAGGTGATTTTTCGATTTTCCTAAGAGTTTTTTCATCAAATTTGAAAAACCTGGATAAAACACGAGACAACCGGGAAAAATGTAAGAAAACTAGGAAAATCGGTACAACATTAAATACATATTATTAAAGAAAGTATATAAAGCTTATTTAATTATTTTAATATAAAATGACATACATATTGTTGATAAAGCATCACTATCAACTAGTCACCTCTCAACAAACTCAACAAATTTTTTTACAAACTGAACTCCGTTCAGAATCGTTTTTTTGTAAGCAATAGTTTATCGTTTCTAACAAGTATACTTTAAATTATCTATAACAATGACTGCACTCGTCCCCATCCATTATCCTAGGACATATTTTTAAACGTTATTATTTTTCCGTGCTTATTATATGAACTGTTAATTTAAATTAAATATTATAATATTATAGATCGAATAAGGCTAATATATTTTGTTAACACAGTTAGTTACATTGGTCTAAAAAAGGGGGCATGTACTTTTTCAGAACAGTAAAAATTAGAAGACAATGTTTTTTTTGTAGACATCATAATATTATGTATCGAATAATAGTCAACAAAATATTAAATTATCTTCCAATTGAAAATAAAGCTCAAAGTATATTGGGACTAAATGTTAAATACATATTTGGGAGGGAACGGAGGGCGATCGGTCGTATTGCCCCTCCCCCATATCTACCACAGGTGTACCATTTATGTGTACGTTTAATTTACCGTGCATGTAGAAAAGGTACCGAAACAAATTTGATTTTATAATTGAAATTCAGCAGTAGGTCACATAATACTAGTATGTACATATAACTAAAATGTGTGACAAATCTTGAAATCTGTAAACTACAATGCAAACTGCGGCTTTTTTCATTAACTCGACAATCGTATAATACAAACATTTCCGGTGGGATAAGAAATTATTTTTTCTTTTTCGTTTATAAACGACTACCTAGCTATTGTATACCTCTAGAATCAAAAAAACTATATAGGCGTTACGGGGCGAGAATTTGTTTCTGTCGCATAATGGTTTTTTTTTTTTATTTCGAATAGAAATTTATTTTAAAAAAACAAGGCCACTTTTTTCTAGTCTACGACAATATTCCTCCCCACAGTAGAAAATAACGAAAAATAATATAATACACTCTTCGAATGTATGCCGTTGCTATGTAGTGTTATTGTATGACCATTACAAATACGAGTTGAAGAAAAGCCTGTAATCAGTTAATGAATATGTGTGCAATAAAGTTCTAGCGTTTGTTTAAAATAACAGAATTTTATTTCAGTTTTAGTAAAACTGTTGGGAATTTAGACAACATTTTAAAATAAAGTACCACCGGACATTGGGTAAAAAATCCGCATCTTTTTTTAAGTAGGTCGGGGTATTTTTTAAGGAGGTTTTCTGTGTCCTAATGAACATGAACACACAGTAAAGTCTATTGGATACCAGAGACTCAGAAGAGTAAGATTTTGTTTAATGTGTGTCCACTAATAGAAAATAAACATTAGATAAATCATTGAATTAGTCGATTTTGTAACAAAGTTGTGTAGGAAATATTCTCCGTAATGGTGGGGAGGAGGAGTTAACTATGGAAAAGTCCAAAAGTTCAGGGGAAGTTTTAGTCTATCTGCTCGTAGTTATTTTCTGAGAAAGAGGAGCGTGGATACGCAGTGGGTGTTTACTCAAAAATATCCTGAGGTATATGTAAATATATACGACGTATAGAACAAATTTAAACGTTCGAATACTGTTACTAACAGAAAAAAAAAAAATCGATTTCCACAAGGAAAAAACACGGATTTGAAGTCAGCTGTGTCAAAAACAATATAAAAATTAAATACCTGAAAAAACGGACCATGTCATAATAGTTTCATACAAAATTTTGCAGTTTAGCATTGTACTGCACCGCAATAAGTACACCCAGATTGTACGCGTAAAAGCGGACACGAAAAATAACAATATCACGTTTGCACGCGTCTCCGCGTATAGTATTCTGACCGCGAAAAGAACGACAAGTATAGAAAAAAAAAAAAACAATAATAATAGTATATTCAGTAATCCCCTTCACTGCCGCACGTGCGATGGGGTTAAAATGATGGGGTCCGACCCTTTGGCGTTTCAGGTATATAATATAATAAATAATAATATACAAAGCCCAAAATTATGTTACGCTCCACGTGCGTTTCCCTATATGTATTATGTACATATATATTGTACGATTTTTCACGTGCACGCTGGACGGATTAAAACGCATTTAACGAGCACGTTCATAACCTATAAAACTACCTATATAGTGTTGTAGTTTTTATCGTCGTTGCAGCCGATTAGAAAATAAAACGCGCGATCACATATAATTTGAAGAAGAAAACTTTCGAAAACCGCATATCCGTCGGGGAATCGCTACTGCAGTTACCGTGACGCCAAGTGTTTGTTAGACTTTGAGCGAAGCGAGGAATGTGTTGGTTTTACGATAATGTATATTTATTATTAATATTATTTTTCTTTTCCGAAAAGAACTTTTGTACCAGTAATTTCTCTTCGATTTCCAAATGTAGCACTTTTACTGAAAGTAAATTTTATCTAGATGGTATTGTAAGGTCATTTTTTGATTTTCCAAGCAGTTTTTATAATAATTGGGAAAAACCGCGTAAAAACGTAGGAAAAACGAGACAATTTACGAAATGTATTATTTTCAATTTTGATTTTTGTTGTGATTCAGTTAAAAATATTCGAAGAGACTTGAAATTGAGATGGAAAACTAATATTTGTCTTTTCTAGACGTAGTAAAACATTTTAGCCATTTTTGAGCTATTTTTACGTTCTCTGTGGATAAAATTATTAGACCAAACAGAAATGCTTGCAAATTTAACAGGACGTTTATTTTAAGTCGTATTTTGTGGTAAAAATTCTACAAACACACAATTTTTTTTGTATAAGAATTTTAGTATTACATTTTGATGAAAATCGTAAATATATTACGGCCTTTCAGAACATGTATAATCAAACTCCGCTCAGAATCGTTTTTTGTTAGCAAGGATTATTTGTTGCGTAATAATATACTTTAAATTCCCCTCTATATCTTCCCTTTCCAACTTCTCACATTAGGCAAGCTAGTATATCTATTTTCTGAAATTCCTTCGCCATATCATCTGTACGTAACACACGACAGTTGTACCATAACCAGAACAAATTTGTGTGAAGGAAGGAGCCATTTATGATTTATGATCTATGATTTATTATTGCCTATAATATTTTTTAGAAAGATTACACCGAAATAATCAAAATTACACACACAAAAAAACGAGGGGGCACATGTTTTTTGAATACGGCACTTTACGACCCACTTATATAATATAATATTTCGTAACTTCCGTAGAATAAAATTGAACGTAAATAAATATAAAACAAAAAAAAGTAGTGGCATTACTCGCATTGTATTATATTATTACGGTCGCCGCTGCTAAACGATTCGTGCAAATCTGTATATACTGTATAGTAGAAAAAAAAATTGCTACCTACATAATTATTGGGCGCTATATTATAGTATTCCTTTGGAAATCGACGCTGCAAACGTATTCAAAAATAATATACTGCCACATCACCGTGGGGTATCTGTTGTGTACTGGTACGGGTACCTGTTTTAACGGCAATGACGATTTTTTATTAATTTTTTTTTGGTAATTTCCCGTAAACGTTTTCGCGTAGATATAAAGTAAGAAACTGGTTTTTTTTTTACCCGGTACCTATAATAATATAGATATTGCAGTACATTATTATATTGTACACCATTATTATGGTGCCGCGACGGTGACGGTAAATAATAAGTAAAATTTGTAATATTTACTCGGACACCCGTGTTGGTGAGTTGATTCCCGGGTTTCTATTAGGTATGCACGGGTTGATTCCCCTATTGTTGTATATCGTGGTATTCAGTAATATGATAAATGTATGTATAACAATATATGTTAAATGAGCACTTAAGTCTATTAGCGTTATCCATGAGGGCAAGAGACACCACAAGAAGATTGGCTGATGAGTCTCTAAAATGTTCTTCTTTTTAGTTTTCTCATATTTTAAACCATGTTAGGTTAACTTTAGAATATTTTTTTTATTTATAATATTTTAGATAGATATTAGGTATAGGTTCATTGTCATAGTATATATTCGTCAATAGAAATTTTAGTTTGCACTTGGTAAAAATTTTAAACACATTGTTTTAAAAAACTGATATCTAGTACATACCTCTCAAATATTAAAAACCACAGAATCAATTCACCGATATCGGTTCAAGCATACGGGTACCCGGAAATCAACTCATACACAGCCTGTTGATTTCCGATTTTCGACCGCACACACGTAACGTCGATCGTAAACCTTCATCACTTTCGTTCATAATCGTTTATCTTTGGTCCCACGAAAGAAGGGCTCACATCAATATTAAGCTTTTTTTTTATAATTTTGTCTTGTAAAAATTTAATTTCCTTTATATTTTGGACGACTTAATGACATAACTGTATACATAATATGTATCCTTAAACATGTTTTACTAAACATTGATATATCATAAATCGTTTTGATGCATTTTTAGTTTTTCAAGAAGGCGTATCATATATATGATTATAGATACAAGCAATTTAGAATGTCATATTTAGGTTAAGCCATTTTAGTTGTTAATTATGTCATTTAGCAATTTTCAAAATTTAATTAGCTTGTTTTGAAAACTACCTATATAAAATTGATTTAAATCCTTTTTCCCTAGAACAAAAGATAACAATCACACTCGGCATCAGATTCAGTCACAAACGTGTTTCACCCGTAGATAATATATATACGGACAAAACATGAGTGTGTTTTGAGTGTTCGAAGAGTATATTTGTTAACAAAGTGGTTATATGCATGTGGTAGCCGCAGGGCTGTGCTAAGGGGGGGGCAAAGGGGGCAACAAGAGTTGTTGGGGTTCCAAATATTAGATGGATATAAAGTTTAAGCACTGAAGGTGATGATCACCCGCCGGAAGTGAATAAAGGATAATACAAATATACAATTTAAAATTTGTTATTTTGTTACTTATAATAACTCAATTAATAATATTCATACAACACAGTCATTTTTAATTTTTTTTTTTTTAATGCATTTATCTAATATAGGTGATAATATTTTACATTAATAATTAATAAAAAACAATCTTGTTACAATGACACTTAAATAAAATGAAGTTTGTGTATTTAGATTTAACTTTCAATTGTTCATTGATTGTTTTAATTTCGTGAAATATTTTAATGTTAAGTATTTTTCAGGCACGTAGCCAGAATTTCTTTTTAGGGAGGTCCAAATATTAAATTTATCACCAACTATCGACAATTGTATACCATTGTACCAATAATCTGATTTTTTGGCGGGATGCTTAAATTACGGGGAGGGGGGGAGAGACAGGCTTCATATTGGCATATAGGTTGTTATAAGCCTGGTATTTTTTATATTATCAAAATTTGTCAATTGATCTCGATAAGTATTTAAAACCGAATATTTTTTTGCACAACCATCAATATCAATAATATATTGTATATAATATCGAATGATTTTTATAACTATTGTTGACTGGGTGACTTCTCAATGAATCAATTGATATTATAGATAACAGATTGATAAAATGTGTTTCTTCATCATAAATCACAACTATATATATATTAAGTATAAGGATGTTATATCCACGTATAATGTATACATGTAATACATTGTACATAATATCATCTATGGTTCCATCGATCAAACAGAATTTTATCTAATAATGGGTAAACGTAACATCGGATTGAATTAATAAAATATCCAAAAACCCTATAGGGTTACTGCGATCGCCCGAATTTGTTTCTCAAACAAGTCCAAATTAACTAAATTATCCCTAGCAAATGACGGGTCGCACAAACCATTCGGCCCGAGCGGAATGTCAAAATTTGGGTAGGGTGCGCAGATACGGATCCTTTTTCGTGCGATCTATCTATATCGCGCGGTCACGTCATTGTACTATAATAATAGGTCAGTTAGATATTGCGTTATATTATTTTCGGTCGCCGTTTGGATAATGGAAATTTCTCGAAAACCATCAAGGGGACGCGTGATCTCCCCGTTATTTCGGTTTAGCCCATATAATTCTATACACACGTATATAATATATTAAAACGAAAAGAGGGCGATTAACCCCTCTGATCGGTTTAATCGATATAATATACATTATATTATATAAAAGAAAACGCGTTTATTATTTTCATTTCTCGCGGTCGCATGACAAATTGGTAAACATTATTTCCGCAACATTGGACTTTCCGCGCTGACTGCAGGTTATTCGCGAGATGCACACGATATGTACTAATTATAATGTTTTTTTTTTTTTTTTAACCCGTAGATCGGTTTACAGCCCTTTTTTTTTCATTATACACGGTCATTCGCCATTCGTTTTTAACTGCAGTTTAGTTTCCCGGTTCAAACATATTCTTTATCCACAATGGCCACCAATGAACGAGTTGTGAGGTTGTGCTGTTGTTTGAATTATTTTTATTTTCATCTAGTTAGACGTTTGGTATTTTATCTTTATGTTTATCTGGATAAATTTATATTATCGATGTCTCAATACTGATTGTTCGCTACTTGGTTACAATGCCGCGAAAACGTTTAGTTCACCGTACAGTATTTTACCAATGGATAGCCAATAACCGAAGACAGGGAATGTATAGTTATTAATTATTTGCTCATTCCGGCAACCTTGTTGTTATAAATAGATACGTTCAGTTATCAAACAATTTCAGTAAACAATATCGCCAAAACAGTTTTTTATAGTCATCATCGGGTAATAAATAATAAATTGGAAACGCCGTCGTCCGGCAAAGAGATCCATCACGGCGTGGTCCAATTACAAAAAAAAAATAAAATAGAAAACCCGCTCCTGCTATCTGAACCGTGGTAACGAAAATATTATAATTAACATTTTTTTAGTGTCCGAAACTACTGAAACGTGACGCGATAGAGCGGCACCGAACTGTAGAATACTGAACGGGTGTCGTCAACCGGACTGATCGATAAATACTAAAATAATTATTTAGTAAACTGGTATTAAATACAATTATTATTGTTACTAGCAGGTAGTTATAAATTATAAATTATAGAGTTCAGGTGTTGTGAGCATTTGCTTTTCTTCCGTCACCCCAGTATGAAATTATGTCAGCCATAAACCATAGTTGTACTGTACGCATCAGAGGATCATTACACGGAATTTCTATTATTTTTACTTTTTTAGACATTTTTTTTTTGTGTTAATCATTAAACGGTTGGGCATTTTTTCGATATTCATTTTTATTTTATTAAATGTATCTAGGTATATACATATATAGTACATATATTTATCTGTCATTTTTGAAAATTTAGTATTATTTATTCATGTAACCCAAATAAGAAATATTAGTTTCAAATAATTATTAGTGATTTTCTTTTATGATCTTTTTAAATTTTTTTTATGTTTTGTAGAGTTACAAGCAGTGTTTTTTCGATCAAATTTTCCGAGTATACTATAGCATTCTGCGTGCCTTACATCGGGTATTTTATATTTTTTGTAAATGGTTAATACTGTTTATAGGGAAATAAAATATCAATTTACAAAAATTAAATTAAAAAAAAAAAAAAACAAAAAAAACGTATTGTAAATCGTAAGAATATTGTGAATTAGTTGTAATTATTTAAATAAATCAAAATATGTAATACTAGTTTATACGGTTTTAGTAGTAAAGATAGTATGAACGGGTAATATTTTAATATTATCATGATAAATTTGTTTTTTTTTTTTTTTTATTTGAGAGTTTACGGTGTATAATATTATAGTACACCTTATAGGAACATCACTGGCTACAAGCGCTACACCATCCGAACTCGGAATTCTAATATTACTATAATATTAGTGTGTACAAACTATTTCTATCAACCGCCAATAGTTTTCATAAATCGCAGATGTGAGTGTTCCATCACAGAAACCTGTCAAATGCAATAACTTTTGTTCTGTACAATAGTTTTAAGTTTTTCTTTTTTGTGATAAGTTTTTAAAACTTAACAATAGAAAAATTATAGGACAAAGGCTCTATAATAGGTAGATATTATAAAACTTTAAAAAATTAATTAAAAATATCGAAGAAAACGATAATTTTTATTGTTATGCATTTCCCGTGGACACTGTATGGATACGATATCATAGCACATGATACTATAATAATATTCCACATTATCTTGTTTATCTATTGGTAAAATGGAATGTCTTTAGGAACGTACTGACGTATAGGTATTTTTACTGTTGAACTACTATAGCGTCTTTAGGTTTGGGATTGAAACTCTTGTTGCAGTCAACTGCAGTCACGATGTGGAAAAAAAACAATAATACAATGTTTTCGATATATACAAAAAAGTTTATTTTCATTTTTTTTTATAGTAAAAATAATTGACATAAACTTAAGGTAAATATAATATAAAAATAAGGCACTTAATGATATAATAATAATACGGCTTTGTACAGACAGGAGCAACGTAAGTATTTTATATACCTAAATCAACAATAATAATAATAATAATAATAATAATAATAATAATACATTAATTATATAACTTTTATATCCCTGTATAAAGTAAGTTGTACGCATGTGACCGTTTCAAAAAAAAAAAAAATAATGAGCAATTTCAAAAAGTCAATAAAGTCGCCTTAATCGCTTAACAGGTAACAATAATATTTTAAAAAGTAAAAAAGAAAAAATCATACTGTTAAACTTGATAAAAAATATGTACAAAATTATGATTAAAATGTCGTTGATTTAAAGAAATATGGAAAAGGCTGGGCTTATTAACGAATTAAAAAGTAAATATTAACTATTAACCTTTGATTTTTTTTATTAACTTAACTATTATTTTTTTTTTAAATTAATTAATTAATTAATGTTGTTAATATTAATAATTTGTTTTTATTTTAATACATTTTTCAATTCACAACCTGTATATAGATTAAAATAGGTATACTACATGTCAATTTGTGGAGTTCCAAGCTGAAAATAAGTGTATAATTTATTATTTTCGGAATAAACCACCTGTTTAATATTTATCATTCATAAATAAAAACAAAAATTACGAACTATAGTTAATGTTGATCCTATTTATTTTTCTGGAGAGCACACTCAACACCCAATATTATATCTTTTTATGGATTATACTGTTTATAGGTAAATAATTATATAAAAAATAAATTAAAACTATTCAAATATAACATTTGACTTTTTAAAAAAGAATTATTTTATGACATTTTTAGTTATACAAATTACTGACATAGATAAAATTTGTACTACTGTATCAGTTTTAGTGACATAAGAAGTATGATCAGATTATGATAATATCATGGCAGATTTTTTTTTCTAATATTTGAGAGTTTACGGCGTGTATGTAGTGTACCCTATGGAAACTAAAGGCTTAATAATTTATACTATTAACAAAAAGATATTACAAAAAAAAAAAAATTATCTTAACTTAAGATAATAAGTAAATTCAATTTTTCAAATTAACTTTTAACTTTAATTAATTAATAAAGCAATTAATTTGTTACTTGTTTTCAACTAACTAAATTTAACTGAGTCAATATTATTATTCATCAACTTGCCCAGCCTGACCATTTTGCGTGTACATAATTCGCAGTTTATTGATAGTGTAAATGAAAAACTAAAAAGCAAGAAATTGTACTTCCTAATCATATTAATATTTTAATCAACTTAAATGCGTAATGACTAGACTTTAAAATGTATAAAAACAAACGTCAACAAAAACATCATAAATATTATGAAGTCATAAAAAAAAAAAAAAAATGTTTGAAATTCGATTAAACAATCCATAATCATTTTAAACTATTTGACCACCTCAAATAATTTGTTTTTTTTCTTAGTGGCAATAACACATTTAGAAGAAATTTTACCGAGACAAAAACATAATAATAATATTATAAATATTATAATATGTTATCATCTAATAATAATAATAATAATAATAATAATGATAAAACTGATAAAAGAAACGAACCGCAGCTATTTTATCATAATAATAATAATAATAATAATAATAATAATAATAGGAGTGTTTTGGTTATGTAGTTTTCGGTAAACAGTTTGCTACATTGTCTGTTGGTAGTTTGTCACTTGGTTATAATATCGTTAAAAAGTCTTGTCTACCGTACGTATTTTTATCAATGGATAAACAGTAAACAGAGTTTTTAATTATTTGCTAATTCCGGCAACCTGGTTGTTGAAAAGTGCATTCAGTTATCAAATAATTATTGTAGTGAACAATATCGCCAAAACACTCCTAATATGTAACTAAAGTGATTTTTAACCCACGCGGTACGAGTAATAATATTAAATATTAATAATAATAATAATAATAATAATAATAATAATAATAATAATTGTAATAATAATAATAATCATAATAATAATATGCAATAATTCTATATAGAAAAAAATGTAAAATTTCGTAAAAAAAAAAGAAAATAAAAAAATGCGAGTAAAAAAATATTTTGTCTTAAACATTCTTTCCCCCGGCAACGCGGTGATGTCAGTTTTGATTGTCAGTCAACAGTTGGGTGTAAAAGTTAGGCGGCATGCGGAATTGCAGTTCACCGGGTTCTAGTTTGTACTGTACGTCAGAAAACAGATTAATATCGGCTGTCGTCAGCAACTGATGGTGCTGATGTTGATGCAGATGCTGATGCTGTTCGGGCTCGGGCTGTACATGCAACAAAAAAAAAAAAATTATTTTTAGTTATTTTTAATTCGAACGAGGGGAATTTGCTAATAGAATAAAATTATAATAATATATAGGTGTAGCTGGATGAATTGAAGCGAGATAAAGTGGACGACGAGCGGTGCAGAGACCGTATTCGTTTTGATTAGGAATTAATAAAATATCAAGTTTAGACTAGGTTATTACCAGGTTCAAGGAGTAGCGGGTAAAAACGAAACGGATTAAGACAGGTACGACGGTCAATAGACTTGTTAAAAGAAGAGAGAAACGTTATAATTATAAAAAAAAAGTAAAATTACCGGTGAAGCACTCTGCTGTTGCATATTTATGTGGTTGTTGTGCGGTGCCTGTATCGAGAGGACGCCTTGTAGTTGGTTTATGTATTCGATGGCCAGTTGAAGGGTCTTAACTTTGCTCATACGCTTGCTTCTGTAACATAAACGAAACAAAAAAAACCTCATAAGTATATCGTTTCGGTACTTAGATTTTCGGAAATATTATTTGCTGTATACGAATCCGGTTTTCACATCAACATAATTTCGTAAATAAAATTATCCGCAAAAATTAAAAAAAAAAAAAAAAAATTAAAATGTTGGTTATTTACTCATTTAACGCGCATACTCTGTATGTCTTATTGTATACTTTCTTGTCCCGAGAAATGTACAACAATTTTGGACGAAATTTGTGCGGACATTTATAACCTAGCGTATTCACGAGTGCGTCATCGCATATATAGGTGTTTTGGACGCAGTTCGCCGTGCGTGGCCGTATAACATATTATACCGCGACGCGCTCAACACCCGGTATAATTCACGAAAACGTCGGGAGTGCTGTGGGTGGAGGTGGTGGTGGTGGTGGCGGTGGGGCACGTTCCAATATGTTTCGGCCGCGGAACCGAACCGGGTGTGCCACTCGAGGAGACGCACAGGAAGCTCCTAACGACGCGACAGGGATGCGAAACACGTGTGCGGAGTCGGCGCGGCGGCGAGGCGAACGGGCAAATGAGCCGGGACGGGCGGCGCGATATTGGCGACACGTGACGCGCGCCTGAGAGTAAGTAGAGCCCCCGTTAGTTAGTACAGACGCAGACAGGTCTGACAGGAACACCTCCTCCCGACGGCGACGGGATTTCGTGCAGACGGCCCCGTTATAAAAAGGCACGTCCTATGCACCTGAACACCGCGCACGGGCCGAGTGGGCGCGATTCGGGATCGGTCCCCGGCCCGTGCTCAAACAAAGTTATTAGTACGGGCATTCGGGGGTCAAATCTTGTGTTAAGACTCTCGCGACGTCCATATTAGACGTGCGTAAGTCGAATAAGAAAACGCGGGAGAAAAACCCAATAGATCACGTCAACTCAAAACGTAACCTTACTCGCGTGACCTGGTGAAACCTATATAGACGACGGGCAAATCGGGAAGACCGAGAAGCAAGTTTCGTCAGAGACATCGTGGTAAATGATATTAAACCCACAAAGTTTCTTTTTAGGGGGTGTGTAGGGGCAAAGCCACCCGCGGGTTTGCGAATCGTATAGTCATTTTCGCGTCCGTCGCGAGTCATCACGGCGGCGGCGCCGTCAAAATACTTATGCGGGACGCTGTATAATAACGTTCGATACTTTTCGCGGCATGCTCTCATTTATCGGCGGGTGATAAGAGAAGAAAAAAAACGGGCGATAAACCAGCGACTAAACGGTCGACCGAAGTGAATTGTCGCGCCCTTGAAAATGGGGATGAGGAGTGGAACACGAAATATTTTCGAGAATCCCCATTCTCCCCCGTTGGGACTCTTTGAAAACCGCCGAGGCGGGTGTCGGAACCGGCCGCAAAAGGATATTATCATCGATGTAATGCAGGCGGCCTTGATACGGAAGAAGAAAAATAGGAAGAAGCCGCGCGCCGAAAGCACGCGTTTTGGACGTCGCGGCGGCCGTGCCCGTCGGATGTGACGCGTGCAGCGGGGCTCGGGACGCGGACGCGTTTTTTTTCCCGGTACGTAATAACATTATAATATTATAATTACGGCGGCGGCGCGCGCGCGCGCGGAGAGAAAACGTTTTCGTCAAAAACCGCCGGAGGCGTCAGCGGCGTTAAACCCGCGGGACGACACGAAACGCGCGTGTACAGTTATTAGACGGAACGGAGGGGAAAACGAAAAAAAAAAAAAAAACCAGATCCGGGCACGCGCCGCGTGTATTACGTTCGGGTACGCGGACGTCGTCGTCGTCGTAAAGTAGGTGTGCGATCGCCAATAATCGCCGACTGGTGTCGGCGGCGGCGGTCCAGAAGCACCTGTTGTCGTCGCCGTCGTCGTTTTTTATTATTATTATTATTATTACTATATCGTCCAGTTTTTTTTTTTTTTTTTGGTGGCACACGACTAAGTGTAAGAATGACGATGAAAAAAAAAAAAAAAACAAACCAGTTTTGCCGAAAAAATACTTATACTATTATAAAATACGTATACGCTCGTGTACAGAAGTGATCGCGGCGCCGTAGCGGACCCGGCGGTGCGGAGAGTGGAAGAAAAAAAAAAAAAAAAAGCTGACGGTCAAAATAATAATAATAATATTACATTATTATACATATACGCGCATACGCGCGAGCATATTCGTTACCGGTTCCTTCTTATGGACAGAAAAAAAAAAAAAAAACCACCGAATTTTTACGTTTAATCTCTTCCTCTCCTGCTACCCGTGTACCCATTCCGGACGGGGACGGACGTCTCGTACGCGGACGGACGGTACGTATACACCTACGGCGCGCGGCTGCGAGGGACACGCGCGCCGCCGTGCGGTAATATTATTATTAATAACGGACCGGCGGCGGCGTCGGCTTTTTTGGAGGATTAGGAGGTGTATACCTATGTGTGTATATATATATATATATATATATGTATACATGTATTTACGATATCCAATCTATATACGTATACGCATGTACGCCTATTATAAGTGTATCGGAAGGATTCGGCGATGGCCGCCGATGAGGACTGGGGCAAGGAAGAAGGAACGAGTCGAACGGCTACCGACGACGGTGCAGGTGCTTTTTTTTACTTTTTTTTTTTTTTGGGCGGCTCGTGCCACGGGACAAGCCGTCGCGCATCACCTGCCCGCGCCGTCGCGGTCGTCGCCGTCGTCTTCTTACTCGGTTTGACCTCAAGTGCCGCGGCCGAAAAGACGTTCTGTTTGTATACTAATTATTATTACGACCAGTTTTACGTGTACGAATACACCCGTATTATATACACATATATTATTATTAGGTATTATTTAGTCGTTTTATTACCGTGTACCCCAGCGCGCGCGCGTTCGAGAACTTTTTCGGGTTTGGTAACGCCTTTCGTTTCAGCGCCGGTGGTGGCCCGGTGTCGTTAAAAAAAAAAAATATTAGTTATTAGTTTCCGATAAACCGGAACGTTTTTTTTACTAAACTGTTTTGCCGCCGTCGCCGCCATCGCGCGCGATTTTCGGTCTCGTTACACGGTCGCACCACGATCGCGGGTATCCGGAATAACAATAATAACGATAAAGGTTCGACACCACCGTAGACCGGTATATAAAATAACGGACTGATAACAGTCAGAGAGAAGGAGAGAGGGCGAGTGAACGAGGTCCGGGGGCCGACGTTGTGTGTTAGACAATGATAGCGTACTGCGCGTTAAGCCCAGGCACATTTCAGGGTACAACAATGCCGGTACGATATAATAGGTGACGATTATCGCGGGGTACGGGGACTAAGCGGAGATCGGTGGAGTGGATTAGGCCTCCAAATTCGTCAAAAGGCTCCCTACAATTCGTATTTTACATAATAAGCCAACTATTCCAGCCCCCTTCGAAACGATATCGAATATCCGGAAATATACGCGATGATACGGTAATATATTATATGATCGTCCGTACATTAACTCTCGAAAATGATTTAAAATTCGCGAAATCGCCAATGCAATTGATATTGGATTAGATATTAAAAACGTGAAAAACATTCGATTCGCGTCGGTCTGCGGAAAAAACCCCGATTGACGTCACTATAGGCCGTTTAAAAATGATAGTATGTAGGTACCTACCGGGAAGATAACATATAATATAACAACATTCCTTCATTCGTAGGTGATATAAACATAATGCGTACATCCGGGGGTGGGGGGTTTATAGTTTATACGTCAAGTGACCTTTTTTTAAACCCAAAAACGATCCGGGATTGTTTTTTACCGTCTTAATACCAAGAGGATGTCGCGTTTGGTAACGTTAAATACTTTGTTCCGGGATGTACCGCGCGTTTTAAAAGAAAACCGTATTTTTTTTGTTGTTGTTGTTGTTAAGTACACGACCCGCAAACGGATTTCCGAGGTAAGCGTAATATGCGATAATGTAGACAAGGACCCGGGTTTGTACATCGAGTCGCCGGAAAACCACTTTGTGCAGCCGCGTGTGGTTATCGTGCCGTGAAGCGATTTTTACAGCCTCCGCAATACCCATATGTATATTATAATCTAAAAATACACTAAGACTACACGTACTTGAGTGGCGGACGGACGGAAGGAAGGAAGGGAAGGTTTAATTTTTAATTTTTTTTAAACAAACATTTCGGTTCACTTGTCGGATAGGGTTAACGACGACGATTAAGAGGGTCTTGGAAACGAAAACGAGATTGGAAAACGTGCGTCTCGGGAATATATCGTTACCGGGCCGCAGTCAAACGACTTTTATAATATATGTATTATTATTTAGTGTTTCGGTGATGGCCACCTCGCGCGACATCACGAGAGATTAATAATGATAATGATCGTGTTAATTATTATGACGGGGTTGTCTGATATTATTGACGAAGTCGTTTGATCGAATACGGGCCGAACGACTATACTAACAGTCGAATCTTGTAGGCAAATTATATCGAGTTAACCGAGTGTTTGAATACAATAATATAAAACTGCGAAAGGTTCGAAACGTCTTAAAAAAAAAAAAAAAAAAAAATCGAATAACCCAGAGAGTTATAATTATAAAAAGTACTTAATGTCATAGGATCGTGTCGATAGACGCTAAATCACAACACCGCGGTGCAGCAATTTATTCTGAATTTGAAACGCGTTCCCAATATTTCCATAGATAACAAAGAAATGGATAGGCTATATCCCTATACCTTATGCACTGCAGAGCGTCGGGGTGTGACGAAAAAGAACGGAACGCTAAATGTTACAGTGGTAGATAGCTGTTAAGGGTTGTCGGACGGTATTTGTCAATGATAAATTATTGAAAATTTTGTTATCATTAATCAATACATCATTAATCAACATAATATAATCAAATATGATTATATTATGCGTGTCTTGTAGCTGTTGTCATGTGTTTCAAATTATCGGCACATCCGTATAGTATAATCATAGACTTGTACATCTAAACGGAACATTCAGCATGAAAACGTATTGCGGCCGGTAGAGTTTCGTTTCGAGGACAGAAACCCGTGGGATAATAAACGGAAAGTTTTAATTGGCTGATCTCGGAGTGTGAATTTGCTCTCTTACACACTAGGCTTCATATCAGCCTATCTTGTTTATTGATCCGTCTAGATGTATGTCTATAGTCTAAGTCTATGAGCATAATAATATGATCTACGTAAAATATCTGCGGTGATTAAATTGCGATTATTGCAAATTAATTAATTGTAAATAAATAATAAATTGCAAATACCACGATTCGGTAACCACAACTCTATATAGTTTTTAACTATATAAAGTTACCTCCGATCACATACGAGAACAATGATGGCACAATGGTCCATCCATATAACATCTTTATTATCTCGTATGATCGATTAATTTTTCCTAACGATTTTTGGCCGATGACAACAATACATAATATAGTACAAAATATTCACAAATAAAACAGTATATCGGGTCATAACTCACTTGTTTTCTTCTAGCGGGACGACCCTCCGGAGCCTGGTGAACGCCAGGTTGACCGCCTGTACGCGGCGCCGTTCCCGGGCGTTACGCCTGGCCACCACTTGCGCGGGCTTCTGGCCGGCCGGCATGTCTTTGGACCGGCTGCCGGCTGCTCCCTTGGTGGCCTTTGACGAACCGGCCTTTTGGCCGCCGCCCGTGGACGTGGACGCCAACGACGGGCCCGGCGACGAGCTGGTCGTGCTGCATATGATGGTGTTCTGGCTGTCCGAATCCGACAGCCAATCGGTTTTGGGATTGTGGTGAGCGAACGCTTCTGCGAAAACAAAAAAAAACCCGGGTTAAAACAGAGCTGCAGTACATAAACGGTCGAGAAACTAGCAGAAAAATAAAAATGTTTCGAATAAATAATAACATAGTATGCGCCACCAACTAAAAGTGTATAAGTTACGGTTCGGGCGATTTCCGTTTGCTACTGCTACACGACCGAAACGAAAAGCGATCGCGGACATTATAAACGAATGAAAACCACAAACACTGCTGCAGATTTCGTAAAACCAATGAGTAAGGGGTTGGGGAAATGGTTTTAAAAAAAAAAAAAAAATGTATGTTTAAAATACAAAAAATACGTACTTCATGTACGTATATACGTATAACATACTGTCGCCGATATCTCTTCCGGGGTTTTTTATTTTATTATTATTTTTTTTTTTATGTGTACTCGCGGCTCGGTCGAGCGACTCGCATTTGCATACAAACCGACCGATTAAGTACTACGGCCGTCGCGTCGTCATCGTCCCATTAGGCAACCGCTCTTACCCCTCCCCCCAACACACACCCTCCCCCACATATCCGTGTATGTTTTTATTCCGTTTGGGTTTTTTTTTTGTTGTTTTTTTTTCCTGTTGTTTACAACGGGGCGACCGAGTACCTATATAGTATATTACATGATTATATAGAGTAGGTCTTGTCGGCGGTTTTATTTAGTGCGCGCGCAGAAACAGGAAACGCGCCGCGAGCAGTACTACGGCGGCGGCCCTTAATGCTGCTGCAGCCGTCGAACAATAGTTTTATTATTATTATTGTTATAATTCCGTTCCATTATAAAAAAAAAAAAAAAAAAAAAAACGGTAGCTCGCGGAGCAAAGTATGAAAAAACATTTTTGAAAACCACGCGCATCCGTCGGCGTACAATTTCGAAATTTTCGAGCGCGCGAATATTCGTCGACAGAGTCGGTCGGGGGCGCCCGTAGTTCGGGATTTCGGCGGAAAAACGAAAAAAAAAAATAAAAACAACCGGCCCCGCGACCGTCATTCCAGCCGGATCCGAGCCCGGGGCCGAACTTGAAAAATAAACCCCATGCGCGTAACAACGCGAACGCGTTTTGTGTAAATGTTTGTGTGTGAGCACTGCGAAAACGATTGCCGAACATTCCGTTGCTGTAGTGTACACATCGTTATTAAATGCGGCGACACGGCGGGCCCTTTACGGTGGCGGTCGCGTCCTCACCCGTGTCCCTGCCACCTCCCGGCTCGCCGTAATCCAACCGAACGACTGTACTGGCTGGGCCGGGCGGCGGGATTCACAACGGGAAACCGTTCCCCCGGTACTACGCTGCGTGACTTTCGACAGACTTTCGGCCGCGCGGCGACCAACTCACCCAGCAGCTGCAGACGGACCGGCGATGACGGCGGCGTGCTCGCGAGAGATTCCATTAGTGGACGTGTACACTGAAATCGGCGAGGACCGCGGTAACAAAAAGACGTTTTCTCCGTGCGTTTTACGCGCGCGCGAATAACACTGCTGTTGCGACCGGGCGAACGTACCGGCGGACTGCGCGGCGGCCGGTACGAAACTGAACCGTCTGAGCGAAAGGTATTCGGCCGGGGTATAACGTGCGATATAATATAATATTTCGGGATCGCGTTTTATCGTGATGTGTATTATTATTGTACGCGCTATAGGTACGAACGTCGCACGCCGTACCTATACGGCGAGGAGGACGGCGACGTCGACGTACCTTTTGTGTATTATCAAACCAGTTTATTTTTATTTTTTTTTTTTTTTTTTTCACCACTCTGCCGAAACGGGGATGTTGTGTACCTTTATGCGCGTACATAATATACGAGCCGGCGCACGGGTATACTGCGGTGCGCAAAGCCGCCTAAAGGTCTGGGCGTCGCACAATGGGTACCGGGGATTTGTGCGTGCGTGCGCTCGTGAACAGTCCGCAGGGATTCCGACCCCCGTAAAGACCGCCGTCGCCCGGGTGCGTACACCTATGCCCGGCTATAACATAATGCGCGCGTATGGTATTCCGTCGTTCCTGTACACCTATATGTGTGTGTGTGTATAATATATTATTATTATTGTGTGCGCCGTCGGTATGGGGGGCGAGCGAATGTAACGAATTTTTTCCGCCCCGCGTGCCCTTCGCCCCGAGGGAGTTGTTCGAGATTTAAAATAATAATAATATATACGGAGGAAAAAAAAAGAAAAAAGAAAAAAAAGACGAGCTCGCGAACACAATAGACGAGCAACCCCGGTTACGCAACGTGCGCGCCGCCGTCGGTCGTCGTTACCTGAGCAGCACTACCGGAGTTACACGTTTGCGCGCGCACGGTCGTCCGCCGGTTATTTGTGTTATTATATTCCGCGGGCAATCGGCGTTTTTTTTTTTTTTTTCCACGGACCTCACGTGGCTCGAATCGCATTATAATACACACGCGTGTGTCCGGCGCGGAGAAGAGGAAAAAGCAAAATAATAGAAAAAAAAAAAAAAAAAAATGAACAATCGGTCAAAACCGCCGGGAATCGGACGGGGCACCTATGCGACCAACAGTGATAATGTACGGATACGCGACAATAAACGTGCCGAGTATTATTGTACAGGGTGAATTTTCGTACGGCGGCGATTGTCTATTTACTTAATAGACGTACGCGGGATCGGTCCGTAAAAAGAAATTGTTCGCAATATATTTTCGTAAAACGCGACCTCCGAAGTCACGTGGTTTGGGGGGGGGAGGAGGGGTATAGTCTAATCGTACTTTTTACACACCTAAACCCGAACGGCCGGATAACTGCACTCGGATGAAAACCGCGTGATTCAAGTCGAAAAAGATTATTTTCCGGAATAATTTCACTAGTTCCATAAACGCTTTATTGTACATAATTGTGCATTATGTACACGTGAAAAAAACTCATTTACGCCGATGACCTAAACGCTGCAACCGCACAAGGGAATAAATGCGGCGATTCGACCTTGCCCCGCGCCGCGGTACCGCAGGGTCGCGGTGATGTACGCGCGGACCTTGGGCTAAGAAGAGCCAAACTCGGTTTCTCGAAGTATACCTCAAGCGAACCTGATTGAACCGTCTTTAGTCAAATTGGCAAATACCTACGTTTATTATTTTTGCTCTCGTAATTCCGTACAGCGATCGAGATGCCGTCCCTCCGGCACGGGAAAATAAACGTCGAACGTCGTATTGAGCTCTGGAACAGATTTTCACGAAAAACCGCAAAGACGGGTCCTGTCCCGTTTTCTCGGGCCCGGCGCGCACACGGGGCCCGCGATTTGCGTGCATTAATTAGATACTCGCGGACGCTCGGATCGATAATACGCGCAACGAATCGTCGTGGCTCGCGAGGCCCGATAGACGAAAACAAAAAAAACACGTCTGCTAGGTACGCCGCGAGCCGGCAGACGATTTTCTTCCTTCCCCCTCACCCCCCCCCCCCCCATCCCGAAGACGTATACGCACATTTATACGTACATAATATGGAGCACACGGCAGCGCACGTAATATTATGTTATATTGTTAGTGCGCCATTCGTACACCTTATGTCGCGGACCATATGACGTACCGCCTATATTTTAATACCTATACACGGCGCACGTTTTAATAATATTCCTTGGGAACGCCAGACCCCGGCGTGTATAGCCCATATGGTCTTTACGCGCATACGCCAGACTAGACGGGAATTCTACGACGGCGTCGACGCGACCGACATATGGCGTGAATATCACCCAAAGACGTGAACGAAAGGCGTTCACCTTTTCACCCTCTCCCGCGATCTGTCTGGTAACGGTACGGCACACGGGCGCGGCGCGATTTTCGCGGTACGGTTCGTTTTGGCCGGACCCCATTAAAAACGCGTGTACCTAATAATACGTCGGACACGTGGAATTATTATTATTATTATTACGCGTACCGAAAACGGAAAGAGAGAAATGCAAAATATAATAAACCCTCGCCGTGTACACGTATTTTATATTATATTATTATACGTACGGAATACGGAATATGTGTGTGTGTTCGGGGGTGCGGGAGCGTGTGGGGGGTTGGGTGCCACCTGAGCCGAAAAACTGACCGACCGTCAAATTATCCCGTAATTTCGCCCGGACCGAATTCTACTTCCGGACTACAACAATATTATCGTTGTTATTATTATTATTGTTGTTATTCGAATAATCTCGATTTTACGCCCCCCCGCACAAAGGGTGGTCGGAACATATATATACACGGTAATAATAAATGTCGCGGCACCTGAGCGCGGGATATTTGAATTTTTTTTACCCCCTGAACGACGAGACGCGTATTATACCCGATATGCACACACACACACACACACACACACACACGCTATAAATAGAAAAAAAACCGTTCACGGTTCGCGAAACACGGTAACGACTCATTTCCGACCGTGTGAGAACCAAAACGGATAAAATAAAAAACAAAATAAAACACGAACCTCCGGGTTCCGGCGGTTGAGCCCTGCCGCAGTCTCGTTTTAATAAAATGTTATCGCGTTAAAACGGACAACGAAATCTGTAACGAATTTTCGTTTCCCTTCTCACACACGCGCGCGCACCCGTTATTATTACTCCCGTGGGACTGTTCGAAGGGATTTTAAACTCGCTCTCGGCGAACCCGCACGATATAATAATGTTACAATTCGAAACGGGCGTGCCCGTTTATCCGATATTTGTCGCCGATTTAAAACCGTTACACCCAATACCCGACATCGGAAACCGTTTGTCGGTTGTATTGATATTAACCGATGTATCGGTTGAAAATCCGTTTTTTTAGACACATTAAGTAGACATTTTTATTTTAAAAAAAACCACCCTTATGAGCATAATATATTATACTCATAAACACGTACGGTTCGAAAATACGTACAGGGCTTGAGCCAAAAGGTTTTCCGGTGTACACAGTATGTATAGTCCGAACCAATTCAAATAATACGGGCAGGGCTTGAAATGGCTCGGGGAGGGCCAAGCCTTCATACGCTCCCACCCCGCTTACTGTGATTACAAGTGCATATAGATATCAGTAGCAAAAATATTCTACGGTAAACGAAAGCGTCTCTTACCCGCGTCGGAGCCGGCGGTCCACCAGTCTTCCTGTATGTTTCCTTGGTCGACTCTGGAACAGAATTGCATAAACGACGGCATGGACGATTTCAGTTCTTCGCTTAGGCTCATCATTTCAATGGCCTTTTTGGTGATCGAAAGGTTTCCTGTTGCGAAACGAAAAAAAAGTTCAAGTAAAAAAAAATTGTAATAATTACAATATAAGATGAATCGTGTTTATTTTTATTTTTTTTTAAGGTCGACCGTATCCCCGCGGAGGGGAGGGGGCAAGTGGCCGGGCACGAGTTTTCGGATTAGTATAATAAACTAATAATAATGTTATTATTATATTGTTGCCGTCGTTCAATATTTGTACGGATTTATAATATTATACAGACTAGCTGTACGATACGATAGGCCAGCGCGTGTTAGTCGCGCATCTGCTTTTGTTTTTCGGTAAACAAAAATAACAAAAAAGTCGCCCGCCTTTAATAAAGCGCCTGTTGCTTTGCAAGCTGCGTGTACACTCGGAGGGGAAGTTTTACGACGGTTGTATAATATATACACGCGGTAACTCGTAATCGATTTACTGGTTTTCCGATCAACCCTCGTCGCAATATTATATAGTACACAATATCTCCTCCCGTCACGCGAGCGTGTTGTTTTTTTTTTTAAGATCTATATTATTTTATTCTTTTAAAAAGAACGCGACTTGTTGCTCGACACGTCGTGTGCGCGCGTACAAATATTATCGCGTGTCTTATCACAAATTAAACAATCTGTCAATGAGTCCGACGCCGCCGCCGCGGTCACAAACGACACCGGTGTAGTGTAAATGTATTGCGTGTAATAATACGTAAGCACGCGCGCCTGCACACAGTCTCGCTGCAGTATATTTGTCCGAAATGTAAAAAAAATTTAAAAAAAACCCGTTGATTAAAGACAAAGAAAAAAAAAATTACGGTAGGTAATACCCCGGCGATATTGATTTATCAACGACCGTATAAAACCCATTAACCAAAAGAAATGGAATATAATTGACCGACGCGTTTTTTGTCGACGACAACAGGTTTTATACATGCGATGCCGCATAATACTATAATCGTGGTTTTGGATCTAAAACAAGGTGACATTTTTTTTTGTTTTTCAAATTTTATCCGCCGTCCATTCATCCGGACACGCGTCAGGGTACCGTTCGGTATTCGTACGTCCGCGTTGTCGATAAACACGAAATATATTAGACGCACTATCGGTGTCAGCTAATCGATGTTAATACAATTCAACGGCATATTTGGCATACACCCGTCAAGTGTGTTGCGCGCGCGAAATTGTCGACGGCTTAATAAGTTTTTGCGTATTGCACTTTGACGTTGTTAGTGGCGCCGAACCCTGTGTCCAGTCGAGTCCGTTTAAAAATTGAACATGTCGAACAGCTCCATTTCGGGTCCAAAGTTCGGTTGTCGAGTCACCGAATGAACACTTTCGTTTTACGGAAACAAAACCCTACGCTCGTCGCTATCCCCGCGGGTAAACCTTCCATTGTGTTTTCCGTCTCCGTTTGAAAACGAATTGGCTCGTCAAACATTCACACGGTCGTGCGGATAATGCGCTATGACCCATGTCCTGTTTTTTGGGGGGGAATGAGGAGGAGAAGGAGGTGGGGGGGATTAACGCTGCAATTAGACGGCTTAAATCCACACCCGAATATCACGCCGAACCTACTGCACGAAATTTCACAGAGGATTTGCGCCCCTCCGCGGAGGTGGAAGCGGTGCAAGCCCCTAACCCCCAATCGCTCCCGTCTGTTGCACTCGCGCGTTGATATTTTTTTCAAAATTGTTCGCGGAATTATTACCAATATTATTACTATAGTTTTCGTATAGCCGATCGAGAAATCGCAAAGCGCCATTTTTTTTTTTTTGAAGGAGAAGAAGAAGTGGCAGAAGAATTTATAATGTATGCGTTATTTCTCGGTACGCACAATATTATTGTACACGAGTGTAGTATATACTCGAGGAGCGAACCCTGGGATTTTCCCCGCACACGAAAACCGGTTCTATAAGAGTATCGCGGGTACGATATTATTATGTATGCGCATTCTACACCACGCACCGCGGAGGGTTGTGCGTGCGTAAACAAGGGCTTATTTATAACGGGGGGGTTGGTTTAAGTGCGGAATATAAAAAAAAAAAAAAAAAAAACGTTTATACAATAATGTACATATGTGTGCGCGCGCGCGCGCGCGCGCGTGTGTGCGCGTATATACGCGTACCGCGTTTTAAATTCGGTTTCGCTCGGGCGCGACCCCAGAGCGCGCGGTTTCCCCGTGACGTGCACCGAACGTCGTCGTCGTCTACGGGTACGACCGCCGTGTTTAAAAGACTCGCGTATTTCCAATGCGCGCGCGGCAAATATTATACACAACAACGCGGCATAGGTGTACACGATGATGTTGTACGGAAACCGTTCGTGCGGGGAGGGGGGAGGGCGGGGAATTCACTCGCGTCCCGTGTACGTGTACGCGTATGCATACATGTGCACACGCACGCGCGCGCACGCAGAATCCTCTTTATGCCGTGTCGCAGGGTGTCTCGCGTTTCGCAAGGGCGCGCGTTATTTGTACATTCGTTCGGGTCGGATATCGTCGTACGCGTATACCGTGCTACACGGCGATACGTAATTTATGGCGATTTTTTTTTTTTTCCACAATAAAATAATAATATATTGTACTGTTCGTTTTTTTCCGCCGCAACGGCGGCAGCGAGGTATTTCTGTTGTGTACTCGCCGGCTGTATACAATATATATATATGTATATATATATATAAAATACACACACACACACCTATCGTGTTGTCCGCATATTTTATTCTTTCGCCGACGAACCGATGCCCCGCGGTATATGCGTATAACAACGAAAGGGGGTGTGAATTTAACGCGCTAAAAAACCGTTTAGAAATATCGAAAACGCGCCTAAAAGCTTAACAGTCACTTACTGCGGGTATTTTTCAAAATTGGTTTTTTGGACAAAAAACGTCTGCCGTCTTCGGAACACGGAAAAAGTGTTCCTGTAACGACTTCCGCGTAAATTTCGAAAACCGTTCCATCAGTTGGTTTCCGTTGGGAGCCTGTTGGACGAAAAATATAAAACCCTTCTCGCGGCGGTGATTAGGGCGGTTCGGGGAGGGAGACTCGGCTAAAAACGCCTCGCCCATCGCCTGATAAAAAAAATGAACGAAAACTTTACCCGCGGGGTGTTTTATTGTACACGAGCCTAATTTAAAAATAGTCCGTCTCCGAAAAAAAAGGCTATCGAATCTCCGCCTACGGGGCCGACAAAATATTAGGGGTGTGAAGTTGGCGCTAGCGGAACTTTTCAAAAGAAATCGGGACAATGCCAAAACAGACTAACATCGTATAGGTGTGTAAGTCGGCTGCAGTGCGGGCCCGTCAAAACGAAGTTCCGACGTCGTATTCACGTTCACTCATCGGTCGCTGGACAAATTTCGCAGACGACGCTCTGTCCACGGCGAATCGGACAATACGAATTCGTCCGTTAGAAAATACACGACATTACGTGTGCGCGGTATTTGTTCGGTTATAATATTGTGCGATATTATCGTTAAGTTGTCGCGTTACAATTAACATTATCTGGGCGCGAGTCGCGGGGCGTCGGAATAATATCGAAAAGGACGGCGAGGATCGCCGTCGTCGCGACGACCGACGACGACAAAAAAAAAAACAACCGTTTGACGACTCGGAACGCCGAAAATAATAAAACAATGGTAATCTATAATACGTGTTTAGCATAACTACGTTATTAAAACGACCGTCCTGGCGTATATATATAGATACAGTCCTACCTGCATGGACTCGACAAAAAGTCGTGTTACGACGACGTCGGCGACTAAAAATACATCGGGGGTGGGGGGAAAGATGCCCCCCCTCCTCGACAGTAAACCAATATACGCGGGATTATTACATATTATTATTATTATTATTATTGTTATTCATAACCGAACGTCTTATGATGTGTGCGTACCAGCATGATATTATTATAATATCATCTGGATCCCGTATCCTTATACATATATATAAAAAAAAAAAAAATACGTGTGTTTGCCGAAGGACACGACTTACACGCGTATTTATTTTACTCCGCTTCTACCTCGCCGCCGGTTAAGCGTAGGTTACCCGCGGTAGGTTGTCGGTATACGCGCGGTGTCTGCGGCGGCGGTAGTCGCACCGGCGCGACACACGATACCGTTGTCGCACGTCGTCGCATACGATTATTTTTCTCGGGCCAATAATTTTATTATTACCTGTGCGTCCGCCTCGGAACCGCGCGCGCTCGCGCGTCATTATCCTTATTATTAATATACGGGACGCACGCGGGTAATTTACACGCATAAAGATAAACGTGCGCCCGCGCGCGCGATCTACTGCGGCGGCGGCGAAACACACAGACAAACAAACAATATGTTAAACTCTGTATGCGCGCGGTGCGGCGTGTCTTCTGTTTAGAAGCCGGACCCGCATGTTGTAATGAAATATTATGTGCGCGCGGACAACGCACGATACCGATATTGTCGCGCGCTGTTTCGGTTTGTGCGACAGCGACAGCCCGGGGTGACGTGAGAAATTGGGTACGATTAACGACGACAACGCGGTATGTATAGGTAAATGTAGGTGCCCCCCCCCGCGACGGCACCCGTCACCAGCAAAATCGTCGCGATGTTTGTGCGGTACCTATAATACAAGACGATTCATTAAAAATTCCCGTTTTTTTTTTTTTTTCGGTTAAATTTTGCCTCTGATTTTTGGGATTTTCAAATGTAGTGTTTTCGAATAATTGAATTTTTCACAACGCTCAACGAGTTTTTAAGAAGAATTTTTAATATATATAGGTTCTCGTTCGAAAAACTAAAATTGGTATCAATACATGCAAAATTTAACCGAGAAAACGGCGTGAACACGCGTAACCTATTGTCGTTATTTACCGGGAATTATATACGCGATTCGGAGTGGGGGGGGTGTCATGGTCGAAAATTTACGTCTTTTTTGTACGAAAACAGTTGGCCAACCGTCAGTGTTATCCTCGCTAAAAAGTGACCTCGCCACGGGCCCGGAAGTGTTGTTTCGTTATCGATTGGGTATATACAACACTTCACACGTGAGACTTTTTTTACGGCGATTTTTTCGCCAAACGTAATAAATTCACTCCCCCACTCTTCCCCCAGTGAAAACACTAAACATACATACATATACCTGTGTGTACCGTCCAAATATATTGTGTTTAGCTCGCGTTAAAAAATCCCGGCCACTGATAACCGATAATAACCGTCGCAGCTGGTGAAAACCGCGAAATATAATTCGTAAACGTACGACCAACGCGCGTCAAAGTCACCGCGATAACGAAACCGTAAATATCGATACGATATTTATAACACGCGGTTTTAACCGGAAATTAACGATTTGATAGAGAGAAAAAAAACAATCCCAACAAAAAATATCCCGGGTGATATTATTTTCGTGACGGTCTCCCGCGAATGTTCGTGTCGTTGAGGGCCGTGATCGACGGGGGTGGGGACGGAGGGTAAGTTACGCTCGCGGACCGGCGGCGGCCTTTCGGGCCCCGGACGATCTATAATTGGAAACGAGCGGGAAAAACATCTCGTGGTTTGCCCAGAATATACGTGTCGATTTATCGATTATTCGTTAGTGTTTTGTGTAAAGGCGGGTATTTTTTTTCTCGAATCGCGACCGGGTGAAACTTCGCGTACATGACGAATGCGCGTAACAGCACGAAACGAACGGAGCTATAGGCATCATTCGTTTTGTTCGTAATATTATGTGTGTACGAAATTTTCGCGTAGAAATAATAATAATAACAATAAAAAAAAAAAATGTACAAACAACATACGGGACGTATGTAGAGCGGTTCGTGACCGCGCATGACATTATTTCGTTTGAAACGTTCGCTCCCGCGTATGCACGACGGCGACAATAATGTACTGAATAAACGTGTCCGGTAGGCCCGCATCGGCCTTACCTATACGACTTTTAAATCCGTACACGGTAAAAACGAGCACACCCAATATGAGCCGCCCCGCGCCTCGTCGTTTAGGACATTATTAATAAGTACCTATTCGTGTACCCCTTTTTCGGTTTTTTTTTTTTATAATTATTATTTTTCCGAGTGCTCGTTCGAAAGAGAGAGAGAGAAATTCGACCAGTTTATTACCCCGGTTTGTAATGCGGTGGGCGCGCGCGCCGGATACGGCCAGTACAAAACAAAAAAAACAAACGACCCGTGTGAAACGGAAACGGAAAAATTGCTTTTCGATGTTCGCTCCCCTCGCGGGGTCGCGATCGTAATAAACCCGAACGCGAGACGACCCGCAATTATAATGTTCGGAACGCCGAATGACTAATTAAACGCGAATAAAAAGTAATACAAACAATTTTGCGTAATATATTGATAACGGTAATAAAAGGGTTACGCGCTTATAATAACGACAAAAAAAAAAAAAAAAAAAAGACAAAAACAAAAGCTCGGGCGCTTATTTTAACGTATTGCGATTTCGACGTTTTGTCTGTGACCTGAACGATATTCTGCAATGTTATTATAACGAAAAAATCAAATAATTGATAATATTAATATGGGAACGGTCGGATCTCGCGTAACCAGCAAACGCGCGATAAATTGAACGGATTTCGACATTTTCGTGAAAACGTTATCGCAATTGTACGGTAAAAACGATCGCGGGGTCGAAACACTCACTAGCAATAATATAATCGTAGTAATGTTATCGCGTAAATTACAATGGGTCGCGGGCGGGATAGGAGGCGTAACTCGCGAAAAAAAAAATTTTTATTAAAAAAAAAAAAAAAAAAAATTAATATCCTTACCTTTGAAAAATAAAAATAAAACTCTCGAGGTGAGCTGATGGAGCTGCGACAACGACGACGTGCAGTACGATGACGTGCGTGGATGGCTGGTGAGCGAGCGCTGTGTTTACAATGATCTGCGTGCGACAGTGGTGAGGTTCGTAACACGACTGACCGTGTCAGGGGTGGCGGCCGGCGTCGTCGGTAACGCGGGCGACGGGCGGCGAGAGACGATTCGCCGACGGGGGTGAGCTGACGGTGCAGACGCCGCGGTTCGCGTGCACAACGATATTATGTATGTATGTAACCTATGTACGTATGTGCGTATGTATGTGCGTATGTATGCATGTATAACGTATGCGTACGTAGGGGAACGGAGCGCGGCGGCGGCGGTGTCGTTGTCGGCGGCGGCTCTTGTCATCCCCACCGCCGAACCGGGTCGGGCCGTCCGACGGTGGCTGGCGCGCGCGCGCGCGCGCCCGGACACCTGGAAACGCGACCGCCGCCGTATACCGAAGGCACGCGCCATCCCCACCACGCGGTCGCCCGAGCGGCGGCGGCGGCGGCGGCGGTGGCGGCGGCGGCAAAGAATGGTACGCATATAAAAAAAAAACCGAAAAAAACAACAACCCAAGAGCACGGAGACGAGTATTTATTACTGCACGCACACACGCGCGGAGCGGCTCCGTAGCTGGCGGGCGGCAGCTCGTGGGAACTTGGAACGCCAACCGGTTTTATTTTTTTCGGTCGTTTTTCGGTGCACTTCTCCGCTCTTAGTATACACCTATATTATAGTACGTATTATACAGTCGTTATGTCGTCGTCGTCGCCGTCGTCGTCGTCGTCGTCGTCGCCGTGCCTCCTGGTTACCAGACTACCGTCGAAGGCCACCGCCACCGTCTCGAAATACGGCTACGACGAGTCGGTAGGCTGCAGTGTGTGTTTTTGTCGTAAACCGATACACCGCGACAATCGTAGGAGTCGACCGGCGAAAATCCTTTGTCCCGGCCGCGGACACCGCCGCGAGCGCGAAACGCGCTCCGCCACCCCGTGCGCGTACGCAGAAAACGCGTCGCCGTTCATCAAAGTCTCCGCGGCGACAGTTCGGGCGCAGTAGTGGGCAATTCGTATAAGCGTAGTCGTGCTCCCCACCCTCTACCCCTCTAATTTACCATAATGTTTTAGATTCTTCTACGGTTTTCTAGTTTGATTTTTATAAATCGACGATATTTGCCCGATGTTTTACGCGACGATTTCTTTTTACGTACTCCCACATTCTCCTTACGCCGATTCAATTACATTTTGCTGCATATTCCATGTAAATGGAATTATATTTTGTGTTGTCACGTGTTATTAGATAAAATCACGGTTAAGTTTTCACCCTTTTTATAGACCTTTCATCGTTTTCTTTTAATCACTTTTGTATTTCGAGTTTAATATTAACCGAAATTAACAGGAACATAGTTTGTAAATATATTGAACACAGTTTACTACAATTTAGTTAATTGTTTGCCAAATGCCAGTTCATATACTCGTAGTTTATTGTAGTGTTATCTAACGTATGCCCGCCAGTTTTACAGAAAGATACTGTGCTAGTAGAGCCGGATTAAGGAAGAAGGGTTAGAGAACAATAGACTACAAGGCCCCTCAACAAAAAGAGCCCCCGGACCAATTTTTGAATTGTAATTTTCCTACAATTATCTCATTAATAATAATTAATTATATAAATCGAATAATTGTAATTTTAAAAAGATCTGATACTGCTGGTATGTGTGTCACTATTGTATGTGAGAACTTGAGAATGTAGGATACATACAGTTATCTATTATTTATATTTGTATGCAACGATAGTCGATAAAGCATTAATAACGAAATGCGAAACTAAGCAAAGTTCAGTTAAACATTTTTTGAATTACCGTGACTACTAATAAATAATGATCAATTATTTTCATTATCCCTTAGTAAAAAATATTATGAACTAAAATTTAAAATAGTGCATAATTTTCAAATATTTTATACAAAATAATAATTTTGTCCGCATAAAATTAAATAAAAATTTAAAAAAAACTGTACAATGTCAGATGGTTATCAATAACAAAAAAATCACCAGAATGTTTTGAACATTTTACCATGTTTAGAAAAGGTCATTAATATTCTTTGAAAATTGCATCTTTCTACGATTATTTATAACCAAATTACTACAAAAACAAAATCGAAAATATTGAAACTTGTTTTGTCATAAACTTTCTCATTTTACTATCATTTTTCCCAATAACCAAGAAAATAACAATGGAATTCTAAAAACGACTTCCTATTGCATCAACAAAATATGTTTTATTTTTTAATAGATGCTTGTTTGATCCAGAAATTCAAAAGTGGGGTACTATCGTTTTCATAGTACTCCCAGTAAAAAACCACTGATACTCTTAAGGTTTTACTGCACCAACGACGAATTTGGGCTCATATGATTATAAATGATCGACTTTTGTTTCAAATTCAAAAATACAAGGGGTTTTATTATTAGTAATTGTCATTTTAAGAATTCCATTATTAAGTCATTTAATTATTTTAATTTCAAAATGTTTCCCAGAGTCCGTATACCATAAATAGTACATTATTATCAACTTTTGAATTTCAAATAGCACAACAACCTCCTTTTTCTAATCAAATTCTAAAATAACCATTCCGTTTACGGAATATAAGGGTAAAATGATGAAAAAGCCGGCTCTCGAACGGCTCCCATCCATTTTTTTTTTTCCCAAAAAGTTTCATGAGTAATTAAATTTCCAAACGATTTTGGTATTTGACACTACTCATATAGTTCTCATTAAAATTTCTTGTATATCTATATTCAAAACGTACAGATGCGACGCAGAAACTCGTATCATATCTTACATTTTACGATAACAAGTTCTATATTGAGTCCATTCAAATTATTAGAGTTTGGATTTTACGTTTCAAACATTTATAAAATTTAATCGGATATGCGATATGGATATGAAACACAATCGTGTCAGCTTGTGTAGTCTGTTCGTACTTCAATCTGTTCACGATATCCGCCGTCGATGTGTGCGTTTGTTGATTATTATATTTATTTATTACGTTTTAAATCTCGGATGTCAAGCGAAATTTGTAATAAAAAAATGATAGACTATTTTGTCTAATTAATTGACCCAAGTCTGTATGAAGTGGGAGGGAATTTGTGTTGTAAAAAACCGGAGCCGTTTGGAAATTCACCCTTTTGTAAAACGGGAGACGTTTAGGAAAGACGAGAACCGAATAGATTACGACCGTTGAAAATAATTGCATTGAAAAAAAGATCGATGCTGCTGATGATTGTGCCGCTGTTTTAGGAAATGAGTAGGAAGAATAGATATACAATTAATAGAATAATAGTATAGAAATAATTTAATTTATATCACCTGTTCGAAACGATAAACCGTTGCAAACCGAAAAACGATTTTGAGCAGAGTCGTGGGTTTTCCCTTTTTGCCGAGATGATTCAGAAATCAACAAAAATCAAAAAAAAAATAAATAAAAGAGGTGAAGTGACGATTACGATTACAATGAAAAATCATAAATGACCTCTCCAATACATTAACTGTAGTGTATATTAATATTACTGGCTAATGATAAAATATATTATCGTATATAACTGTCTTGAAGTAAGTGTAAGAGTAGATAAAAATATAGATAAGTATTAATATATATATAAAAGGATTAAAAAACCGATGACCGTCGATATATTTTAATTTATTTTTCGAGATGAGCCGTTTAAAAATTATTATATTATTTTTTTTTATGTTCCGTTTTTTGAAATCGTCCGAACCTGTTTGCCGGCATCGTATATAATATAACCTGACGCCTGACACGCGCTTCTCTCGTAATAAATAGACCATTTTTGGACAACAAACAGTAAATAGATGATTTTTTTTTTTAGCAACCATTTAGACCGGTTTCATTATTCGAATAGGTATACACGAACCGAACGATTATACAGTTATATCGACTACCAAAAATAAAACGTTAAGGTACCTACTAATTTAATTTCCCCAAAAACTAGTCGAATTATTGTGTGTTGCCTGCAGTGGCCGCGGCGGTTAGTTGAAATGTTATAGCGCAATTACGACGATAATATGTAATATTAAAATATTAAAAATGCGAATAAAAAAAAGAAAAAAAAATTTTACAGCTGTAACATTTTATAGATAATATTATGATCAAAATTAAAAAATATATTTTAAAACGATTTTTTTCTGTTGCAATTTTTAATATCTTCGGGTTTATACCTTCCATATTCGCTCAATAATAAAGCAATTATTTATTTAGTAATTTTAATTTAATTTTTAATCATAAAATGTATATATTTCAGCCAAGCCACAAGGATACAAGAGAAATTTTTTTTTTTTGGATCCGGCTTATTTCGAATTCCCATTGTCAAATTTGGTAGAGAAGAAGATTCTACAATTTATTTATGGTTTTCATTTGCTACATCCTTTTCCAATGAAAATTCCTGAGCATACCTCTGCGGTCCTTTAAGGTCGCCTCGCAATCAATTCTCCAGCAATTATCTCATCTCGTATACTATATCCAACGCCAAAATCTATTAATTCGATACGTATTAAAAATTTCACATCTATTTTACCAACCTTGGTCTTCTCAAAGGGCTTTTTCCGATATTCCTAGTTCCTACATCACTGCTTGTATTCATATATTGGCGAAGGTTGGATTTCCCTATATGCACGTCCAGTCCATATCATCGTACCCTTCCTTTTTTGACGATATCAAAAATATTCCTGTTTCCAAAAATTATCTGCAGTTTAGCTCTCGGTTTTTCTTTCGTATCCTGCATCCGCTGATTACCGTTATTCTTTACCGGTCCAAATATTTTCCTTGACATTTTTTCTCTCGAGTAGGTACTAATCAATATTGTATTTTCGTCCGTTTTCCTTAGTGGCCAAGTTTCATAACAGTGTATAATATTACAATGATCGTATTTAAGATAATATAATATTGTACTATTTTTCCACTTCTCATAATGATAGTGATCGTGAATTTACACAAATAAAACAAATCGCGAATTTTAAATAATTAAAACAATTTGTTTTTTTGTAAAACCAAGCCGTTATAGTGATGTATTATTAATACATTATTCATTGTTATACATATTATTAAACAATTTTCAAATATTTTTTAAGTCGATCGATACACACATATTAAGTATATGCGTCAAAATATTTATAAATACCTAATTAAAATATAATAGATTTTAAAACATTATAATATTATCTATTTAAGTTTCAAACAGGTTATGTGGTTTTTGTTTTTGTTTTTTTTTTGTGTTTCAGTTAGGTCAATGTAGAAAAATATAAATCGGCGAACGTATAAAGTGGGAACGTTTAAATATTTTTAATTCACGTGCTCCGTGCAAAATTGTTTTTTTTTCGGCAACGTTATAATTATTATTATGACGTTTAAATTATAACTATCTACCTGTTCTATAATATTATAATAATACGCCACTGTGCACTGCGGGGAGAGTGAAGTACCTGCACCGAGGAGTTGTAAGACGCGAGTGTGTCTAAAACTGTACTACAAACAATTTCTGCTTTTGAATTTTGAAAAATTAACATATCCGAACGATTAATCATACAATATCTTGGGGTAAATAATATTATTATATTGTATACGGGGTATTTTTCGTTCCTTATATACAGAAAAATACTAAAATTTATAGCGATTTTAAACCGTACCCATTAATAAAATAATATAATATTGTGTTCGGGCGCTGCTGCGGGTTTTATATTATGTCTAGGTACCTGTATAATATTATTGAGATAGCTGCTAATAAATATTATATGTATATATATATATAAAAAAATCGTAATAAATAACACGCTGTGCGGCGTTCTGCTATATTATAGAAACCGACGAAATATGATGTGAATACTGTGGATTATAACTATAAGTATAATATTTTTAGTATTTATAGGAATACGGATCCCCTATTGATTTTGTATGGAAATTATTATTTTGTTATTATGTATAGATGCTATTCGCCGTTTTAAACGGTATTTGTCCACATCACTCACTCGCGGTCACATTACCGTATTGCCGATCGGAAAAAAATAGATCGCTTTTATAACCATCGTTGTTTTTGGGTTTGAAAATATAATATTTAACGTGGCGAAATAAGAGAAACGCGTGCGCGCAAGATATGATTATCTATGACTAAGTCGAAAACAGACCCCTTACTGCTATCAGTGACTCGTATAATTGGGGGGAAAAAAGGTTGACAACAAAAGACTTGCGATACACGTAAGAAAAATTGCTAGGAGAATTTTTCGACCCAGTGTACAACTCGGAATTATAACGGACAAATAACGGTTGGTAAAAATGCACGTGTTTGGAAAAGCAAATATATATTATCACAATTAAAAACCAAGAGAATGGAATAGTTTAGATACGTGTGGAGAGCCGAAAACGATACACCAAAAAAAGGTTGTTATTGAATCAGTAAAACAAAAGCAAATGCTGTCAGGTCAACCGCGTATGAGATGAAAGAATGCTGTGAGAAAGGATATCCACGTAAGGTTGACGTGACCGCGTCAGTTGAAACTATCATTCAGAATTGTTTTTCGTTAGCAATGATTTATCATTGAATATAGATAATATAAATTGAATAACTCAATGCACTTTATATTCACAACTTCCAAGCTACAACTATACAGTAGTGGCACACCCATCAGCAGTATCAGCTCTTTTTTATATTAATTATTAGCGTTTTCTTTAGTTTTCTTTTTTTTTTATATTCAGCATCCGAACTTTATAACAACAATAAAGATAATCTTGTGAAGTTATTATGCCTACGGTAAATAATTGGGAATCTTATATATACTTAAATATTGATTCCGTATTTTAATGATGTATTCGTTTTTTAGTCAACGGCAGTAGCGGAATGAATAGTAGGTGTATAGGGGTACTTAAAATAAATGTATCGATAAAATACCACGCGTTTCGTATATACTCACCGGGGAGTACAAGACCCACATTGTTAAAAAAAAAAAATCGATCTTAAACAAATATATCTTACCAGCTCCTGTATCTGCAACAACATCTTCCCAGGGTGGAACGTAACATAATAATAATCCACAAATCGGTTCCCATTAACGCACCTCGCGTATATCATCAATAAATAATGTATTGTTTGATTTCTACAAAAATAACCTATACAAATATTATTTATTGTATACGTTAACGAGAAAATGTATACGTTTTTGGGGTTTCTTTTTTTTCCCTCGTGGAACCCAAAACTGTCGATGTTATCTTATTTGGGGATGAAGTATTTATGAGTTAAAAAGAAAGAAAATAACGATACTCTATTAACTATGAATTAACTGCGGTGTAAAATGTATTCTATACGTCAATAAATTGGAAATACAATAATCTCTTTATATGTGCATAATATAACGAGATAAATCGCTTTTCAAAAAGGAAACGAGTATAAGGGGTTGAATTCCAATAGTGTATAAATTGTAATATTTTTTAAAAAATGATTAAACAATATTGAATACGAACGAAAAACCATTTATCGCCGTTCACTGTCAAAATATTTTACACAAACAATTATTTCTCATTACTTCGCTCGTACTACGTATAGGTATAGATACCTACAACATTCGAATATTTTACGATGGGTTCAAAATACATCTGCCCTACGGAAGAGTACATATAAAAAAAATAATAAAAAAACAACCACTATAGGTACCTATGTAACATGAAAAGCCCGGCGGGGCGGTGGTTGAGGTTTTATATATGTACATATATATGTGTTCTTTTTTTTATCAAGATAAATGATGATTTAAAATTAGAATATAATTAGAAGATAGCTGTAGTATACATATTATATAAATGGCCATTT
Organism: Cinara cedri; assembly: GCA_902439185.1. Lineage (NCBI taxonomy): Eukaryota > Metazoa > Arthropoda > Insecta > Hemiptera > Aphididae > Cinara > Cinara cedri. The sequence continues at coordinate 636,988 of CABPRJ010001455.1, read as the reverse complement.
ATATAGTGATGGGTTGTTTTCTGTTTTGGTTTTTTTTTTCTACTTTAGATTGTTCACCCTGACCGACCGACCGACCGACCGACCGACGACCACCCTTAACGCCGGACCCATTTATACACCGATAATGGTCGAGGTTTATTATTATTATTATTAATTTTTTTTTTTTTTTATAAAGTCTTAAACAAAACACACTGACCGCCGCAATACAACCGCCTATTCATTAAACGACGTACTTAATGAAGGCGCGTGCTGCACTGCAGACTATATACATACGTATTATATGCGAGTGACTTGAACGCCCGCGAGCAGTGATCTCTAAAATACTTACAATAATATTATTATGTAAGATACTAGGGTGAAGACGGACGGTACAGGGATAACTAACGATACAAATGTTTTGGAAAATTATGATATCGCTAAGTAATATGACGAGTATACCTATATTAATAACCTTGTAAACAATTTATCGTAACGTAGCATTGTTATTAGGTAGACATTATGATAACCGTAAATTGAATGCGTTTACACCGTGATGCCTGCAGGTTTTAGGGACGATTTTTTGAAAGATAACATACTATATTATTTTGTTTTTCATATATATAGGTATATTAAATACAGATTATTGTTAGTATTCGCTTAAGGAAGAATTTATTAAATACGATATGTTTAAGAACACATAATTCTATATGAAAGTAAAACTTGAACGATATTAATATTGCAGGAGAACAAGTATAAATACTGGAGGTGTTAAATATTATACTAGAGTATCAGAAAGAATAAGAACTTAGTATAGACAATTTTTACACGAATAAGACGAATTTAGTGATGGATAACTATTATAATAGTATCAACTATTAACATGAAGGTATATCTTGAAATTGATTATAAAGGGGAAATTTAACGGAAAGAACCATATATAAATAATGTTGTATAATTGTATAATACAAACCATATATAGATAGGAAAACATTATATAAAACATACCGTATAGTGGCGTGCCTAAGTAATTGCAATGGGAGGTGATGTAGCAAATAAGAATCGTGAATAAATCATAAAATCATTTTCTCCACCTAACTCGACTATGGAAGTTGACAATTTAAAAGTTAGATCCTAAAAAAATGCCAATTTCTAATTAATACATCGAGCTTTACCTCGTAACTTGGCTGAAATTTATGCGTATGTATATATATACTAGGTATATACTGAAAAGGAAAGAGAACGACAGAAAAGGATGGAGTGATAATAGTAACTAACTAATCTTATAAGGATTCTAAATTTATAATAATAGAGGTATATAAACTCGTACAAACTCAACCTTTTACAGTTGATTTTCATTAACAGATTAATGAATACCTAATGAGTTTTTTTTCTCTTTAAATGTTATTATTATAATTTATAATATGTATTCAATTTTATAATCGGCTGTACCGTAATAACTGCAGTGATTTAGTTTATTCCGTCGATTTTTAATATTTGAATAATCATTTAAATAAATATGTTTAATTTTTTTCAGTTGATTTTTTTTGGAATAAAAATAAAATTCAACTTTTTTAACATTTTGATTTATTCTAGATTTCGTCGATATAGTTTAACAGAGATTTTTACCTATAACAATAAATCAATTACGATTCATATATACTATATAGGTAATACATGTTGAGTAGGTATTTTCACGCATCTGTGCATTCCCTCTTATAATATAAAGTACAACCGCAGGAAACGTTCAATTATGAAAAAAAGGGTTCCAATATCGTAGACGTAGGTATTGTTCCTCCAGACAAAGGCACGCACTGATTTGGAAAAAAAATTCAAACGGAAAAATAAATGAATATAACAGCGAGTACCTATAATTTCTTCGGAATTCATTTACATGGTCATCGGTTGATTGTGTATAAAATTCGAAATCGTTGAATAATAATTTTGCCACGAGGCGTGTAACGGAAATTTAACCATAATAATATGTACTACCGTGATTTTTTTTTACCACCAATTATTAATTTGATTATAAAATTTTTTCCCGAATATTATCGACCTTATTATCAAGATTTTTAAAATGTTATTAAAGATTACATTTTGAAGCAATTTTAAACTAGGAATCGCCAAGAGAATAAGCGGGAATCTATTAAAAAGTTAAGAAATTACCTAAATAGTAAATTTACTCAAAATTATCTTGTAGACAATCGTTGCTATAACCGGTTTGCGATAAAAGAATCGTACTGTGTATAGGTACGGTTCGTTTTGAATAAAACTATAATATTAATTATAACTCTGTCAATTATTATACGTATATTAATACTGGGTTGAACAACGTTCCACAAAATTAATGAACGTAAATTAAACACAATTATTATTGGATCGATAAGATGTTGAAGTGATTCCAGTTATGTATAATTAGCAGAGCTATTTAACAACAGAATATTATGTGAACAGTCTCCTTATCATTTAATTATCATTTTGCTATCACAAATTTGGAAAGGTGGATAAAGGAATATTATTATAAGTTACAACACATCAACACTGTAATATTCTATACGGATAAAATAATCCATCATAATAAATTTGAATAGAATATTCATATTCTAATAATAATTAAGTACGTCCGTGAAACGCAATATTTTCAATAGTTGTAGTTTTACAGAATTAATAAATTATTATTAAACCAACAGTTCACAGGACTTTTTTCATGCGTCCCGGTATAATTGCTGTAGTTGATACAAATATAGGTAAATACTGTTATAAAGCTGGTGATATAGATATATTTTGTTTTCACTCGATTTCGTGTTTCATAATATTATACGAGAGCACGTGCGTTATGAAAATATAATATCATAATATGAATCTATTATTATCCATATAATGTAGTAACCAAACAATATAATAAAAAAAACTTTAATCTGCAGTGGTCTAGTGACGGTTAAGGTATAGAATATTATTCTAAGGGCCTCGGACGTATATAAATTAACACATTTTTCTCTTTTTTTTTTTTAAAACTCGATGTTTTCGTTTATAACGGATTTTTTTTTACCATATCGCGTGTTTTTACTTTGTTTTAAATATTTTCTATAATATATATAGATAATAGTATAACGAATATTAATGACGGGCATCACACACACACGAAAACAACGCTGCAGCAACCGCATATAATAATGTTATATTACAATAAATATTATTATATTATATATCTATAATAATAATAATAGTATTATTATTATTATTATTATTATTATTATTATACGTATACCTATATACCGAGTACTTATAATTGATCGAACCGAAATTTCGTATATTATAATAAAATACAGGTGTTTTTTATTTTTTTTTCTACTCGACTTTCGAACTGGCTCGAAATGCCATAAATCGAGAACATAAAAATTATTTTTTTTTTTTTCTAAAGAAACCCGTATTGAACACGTAAAATTATAAAGTAGTTATACATATATATATTAATGTGAGCATATCAACGCAACGCACGGTTGCGTGCCACGCGCGCACGCGTTTGTACATGTATGTATGTATGTATGCATGTATGTGTGTATGTTTGTGTGTGTGTGTAAGGAACAAGACTAGCTCGGGTATATTAGCTTTGCCCCTATAATTTTCTAACGAGACCGACATACCTATAATACGAAGGTATAAAGAAGATGATCGAGATCTTATTCGTATGCATGGTGTGCACGGTATATACAGGGCGTACTGAGGAGATCAGAAAAAAATTATTTTTCATGGACAAATTATAGTGGTGAATCGATTGATGTTATATTTAATACGAGTACGAGCAATGAAAACGATATAAATGTTTTTGAAAAACCGTAGAAAATTGACGACTCTTCGATAGTAAACATTTTATTGTAACGCCGAGATTTAGTTTTAAAATAAATTTAACGACCGGATATCTTGGATTTTTTAAACTTTAAAAAAAAAACAATACAAATTATATAAAATGTAAGAATCATAGAGTAATAAGGTTCTATTAATTACTTTATATATGCATAAAAAAAAGAAAACAGTTGAAACATTGAACCGAACAAAAGTTGCATTTGTCAGATGTCCATGGGATACCCTTTATACATATACACAGGGTTACACATGGAGCTATACATATATATATGTACATATACTATCGTACGTCGGTCAGAATTTCACGATTATCCTTATAAACGTTTATAGTTATTATGTGCATAATATAAGAAAATAAAAATCATGAAAGTATAGTATACAAATTCTACTATATAGAGTATATTTTACAACAGCATAAGCACGTACGATCTACCTAATCAAATTATAACGATAATTGTTAATTATATTTTTTTTTTTTAAAAAAAACGTAAAAATTGAAATATACAATTACGTATTATAAATTATATTGATCACGCTATTCGAAAAACGATTTTATCAAAAAAAAAAAAAAACTTACAAAATTGAACTACACTTAGATGTACATATATATACATAAAACAGATATATATAATGTATTTTAATAGATTAAAAACAATTTTACCCGGACGTTGTATAATTTCATCGTGTTCTTCTAAATTGGAATCGGTCATAATATATCGGTTTACCTACCCTATCATACCTTTTATACGCCCGCTGCAATGGAGTCTTTAATTGGATTCACTTTCGTTTTCTTTAATATATGCTTCTACCGGGTCTTGTAATTTAAAAATGAAAAAGGGTTAACACCAATAAGTTCCAATACAGGAAGATTACTTGACTATGTATAGCTATAGGTTTTGTGTACAGCGTACACAACAATATATAATAACAAAAACGAAATTAGATTTTATCGATCGTTCCGATACATTCGTAAATTATGTTAAACTTTAACAATTACCACGAAACACTTTTTTGAATCTATTATAAATGAATTTTTTTTTTTCAAAAATTTAATTTAAAACAACAATATTATTGATATCTGGATCTCATTACCCAGCCCCACTGTTCATATTCTAGACTTTACCTTCACTGGATTCACTGTATATTATAGTCTTTGCCCACTCAAATGCAATGAAGAAACTTACTGAGAAACTTCTTGGATTCGTAAACCACATTTCTCAACTGTTTTGTCACCTTTTGACAATAAAATCTCTCTTTTATCTCCTTTGTATGTCCTATCCTGGAATAGGGTTCGGTCCTCTGGAAATCGTTCTTTTCCTGAGAAAGAATACGATTATTGAGCTAGTCCAGAGACCATGTTGCCTACAGATTCAATATTTGCCCGTCCTCCGTGATTTATGCAGTTATGCCTATTTAGCATTTCGAACATTCCATTTTTTTCCCAATTTCCTTTCCGGCAAAATTGATTTTTCTTCCTTTCTGTTTCGACGTTTCATTTCAATTATAAATTGTAAACCGTATTCTGTAAAGTCATTCACTTGTTATTATAATATGATGCTTTAGGCTTATCCCGTTGACAAAAAAAAATAAATTGTGTTTTTTCTCAGAGGATTGTCTATCACCGATAATTTTTTTTTTTTTTCAAACGCATACGCTGCATATAACACATTTAGACCAATTTTTTTTCAACCAGTTCGATCGATTTAGTGAAACGATACAATTTTTTAAAAACACATTTGAATTCAGTATGAAGTGTAGGTATATGGAATCAGCCAGGCCACTTTTTTAAATTTTGGTATTTATCTAATTCCAAAAAATTAGATATGAAAATTAATACAAACATATGTAAAAAAGAAAAAAAAAACTATAATTAAATTGAAAATCCGATTACCTAATTACTTACGAAATTTGACTCGTAAAATATTATTGATAGCCATAATAATTGTACAACTGTTACCGGGCGCAGCGTATTCTAGGGTGTAAATGTTATTGAATGTACCTTCTTTATTTTAAACAAATATTATTAAAACTCTTGGATATTGAATTCAATATCGCATTGCTACAAACTAGATATTATTATAGTTCTTGGTAGTTGTCAAACTATATAGCTAGGTATGTTATACATACTATGTATATCTAGTTTTTGTAATGGAATTCGTAAAATCGTCCAACATTATTATCATTATACTATACCTATATACACACGCACACACACAGTCGGGCTATATAATTCAATAAATAATCGCATTTGAATCGTATTCGGGCGATAAATCAAAAATGAAACAAAAAATGATCTCCTATAATATATACGACGCCAAAAACTAGACCAATTAAAATTGTAAGCACGCCGCCGGACGGCATCAAACGCACATTGACAACAACTATACCTAACCTAAACCCACTCTCGAAATGTGTATAAATCGCGATGCGTGCCGTTTTCTATAATGATACCGCCACGTAAAATAATATTTTCTATTATATCATAACACCGCCCCTGCAATTATTCGAAGTTTCCACGTATATTATTATATTAGTTTTGACTAAAAATCGTTTTTTACGAAGGTCGAAAACTCAAGGCTTATATTTAAAAAAGAGTTTTTCACCTATATACTTATGTTACGTTTGAAATGGTACACTTAAATTCAATAGTATGATTATATGACATTTTTTGGACAAATTGTTTTTTTATTTTTATTTTTTTTTTTTTTTGTGACACTGTAGCCACTGTCAGTGACGTATATAGGGAAGGGTTTTTGGGGTTCAAGACCCCCTTTTCTCAAAATGTATGGCTTGTACGGCACACATGTGTATTTATGAATTTATTTAATCAATGTATTAATTAAAACCCAAACGTTTTTTTTATAACTCCTCCCCCCAAACGAATTTTTATATACGCCACTGACCACTGTAGGTAGGAGTTTATTTTAAGAAAAAAAGTTTTTCACATCGTGTTGGTTCTTTAACTATATTAGCTAAATAAAAAACAAAATATGTTTCCTTAATAACATAATAAATTAGACATCCAAGAATTCAATATTATGCTTTTGAAATTAAAATTGGACGAGCGTAATGGGTGAATTTTACTCCAGTTTATTAGTATACATATGTCAAATTTACATAAAGTATATACGTGTATTTATATTATTTGCATTATTAATACCTATACGTATATTAAACGTTTATATAAACAGTCACATATGTTTAATAATTCAATGGCACACAGACGGGTTATCGAGTTACGTAACTGCGTGTGCTCTCGAGGGGGATGATGGGTGTAGACATGTAGATTAAGAGCTTAAAAACATTTAAAAAGTCTTAGCAAGAAAAAAAAAAACGCGTGCGCGGGCGAGTGCCACCGGGTGCAGGATACTTTGGTTTACCGCGCGTGCTCTGAAAATTCCTCCGTGATGCGCTACTGTTATAAATAATAAAAGAATAACGGATTTGAGGTTTTTGTTTAACGGTAACACGAATATTCAGTTATGCGGCTCGTAAGTAGATTCAGTAAAATTACACCACAAACACGGTCATTAAGAAGAGCAGTAAAGGAGTAGTGCTGACGAACCTATACATACACGAGAGTACAAGTATACCTATATTATTTGTGTGTGTGTGTGTGTGTGGAGATATTTTAGTTTTCACCACATTATACGACCTTGCAGACGACGACGGTCCACATGACTGCTCTAGGGGTCGCTCGTTTTCGTCGGCTCCATTCAACATTAATTATTATCGTCGTCGAGAAGTTCTATACGTACAATATAATATACGATAGGCATTACGTGTTGCATAGCATATATACGTATATACGTGTTCACCCCGGGGTACACCGCGGAGGTTGTACATCCCCCGGTTATTTTTTTTTTTTTTTTTTAGAGCACAACAGGTTTTTCGATCCGGGCATATTACGCGCTAGCGGGCGCGCGAGCGCACGTTAGGTTAGGTTATATAGCAGAATGCAAAGGGATTACCGAGCAGCGGTGAGCAACGAAACGTTACCACCGACGGGCGGTGAAACGATAGTAAAATAAACATCGGTAGCGATGCAACTTCGTTTTAGAACTCTTATATACGTTATTGTCAATTACGGTTTTTTTTTTTTTGAAGCAATCGATACATTAAATATAAGACGTATATTATTATGGTAAACCATTAAAAACTGCAAGTTATCTTATGTTAATTAAGTGTGTGTATAATATTCTAACTGATGGAATGCATTACAGAAAATTAAAATATATATTTTAATAGTCACTATAATTTACTTTTTGTTCGGCAAAAAATGCATAAGTCATATAATTAAATGACTATAGGTAATTTAGAAATTTAGCAGTTATAATTAAATTTAATTTCGTTCTTTGAAAACTATATAAAATTAATTTAAGTCTTTCATCCCTAATGGGACCAATGATATAATATTACAGGTATTATCCAAAACAAATATACCATAGGCACGCATTATATCAAAGTATTATTATTATTATTATTATTTTTTTTTTTGCGTCACCATACATACTTTAAGGTTACATTGATTGAAAAAAACGTTACAGATAGGAAGCAAAAATAAATCACCTTGCGCAGCAGAACTCCGTCACCAGAGTCGAGATTTCCTTCAACCGACTTGTCGCCGTTATAATATTTCAGTTTTCTTGGCACATCATTGATACAAAATTTCTTCCCCCTGGCTTCAATTTGGAAATCTGTGTGAAAAGCTAAAAACATCTTCCTTTCGCAACAACACGGTAAAATTCATATTGAAATTCAACCAAAATGGTATCTCTTTAATTCGCCTATAATAAAAACAGTTATAATTCCCGAGCTCAGCCGATTTTGGTCCAGAGGGAGCCGCAAAAAGTGTCCGAAAAATTAGGAAAAAAAATATATGCATAAAAAACACAATATACAGTAGTACAAGTCTCTAATTTTAGGGAAATTCGACAAAAGCACATTTTTGTAACATATGTATTACTCGTCCAACCATCAGAACGATTATTTTAAAAAGAAGACCGCGTCCGTTTCGGACGCCGGCGATTCGGGACCTTTTTATTTTTCAGTATAGCAAAATATTTGTCGTAGACGCTTAGTATTATAATATGAGCAAACCATATAGGTATACACACATAATATAGTATGCTCGAAACGAACGACAACGACGGTACACTGTCAATGTATCTGAAAATCTCTGTTCGCGTGCGAACGTGCCCGTACGGCTATACCTAATATAATATAATACCTAAGAAGTATACATATGCATTGTCCACGGTGCAAAAACGAATTCCGCGATCTCACGCAGAGTTCTTCCCCCCCACGGGGCGAACGCCGAAAATCTGAATAAAAACCGAGATAATACTCGTGTATAATGTATTGTGTGTGTGTGTGTGTGTGTGTGTGTCTGTGTACAGGCGGGTACGTCTCGTGTATACGGGTGATTTTGTATTCACTCGTACGGGACCGGCATCTCGGCAGCAGAAGCAGCAGCAACAGCAGCAACAAACAGCACCTGGTTTTCCGTATATTATAATATTACGTTATATACGCGTACAGTCACCGCCACCCCGGATTTACCGTCGTCCGCAGTCCCCGGCTGCAGTGCGGAGAGGAAGGCGCCGCCGCGTTCGGAGCGAGGAGTCTGTGCCGCGGCGGGGTCCCGGAGACGCGTGTCTAGCGCGTGCGGACCGGCACTGCTGCTCCTGCGCCGGCACCACAGCCTCCGCCGCCGCCGCCGCAGCGCCCGGACCCACGCTCTCAGCACACGACCGCGTGTGTGTTGTAAACGAAACTATGCCGCACGTACGTGTGATGTATACACACACACACACACACATATATATATATACATACATACATACATCATACTTGTGTAATATATTATTATTATACGCGTATACGCTAGCGACAATTATACACATACGCGTCGTGTACACACACGCACACGCACGCACACACGTGTGCGTAATTAAACGATACCGATACGACGGTGCGGTCGCGCAGTCAAAACACACGAGCGTGTGCCCGACGACCGATATATTATTATTATTGTTGTCGTTGTACGCGCGGAGTGCCGCCACTATGCGCGCGCGTCAGTGCAATCCCGGCCGTGCCGGTGCACCGCCGCGCACTGTTTTGCCGTTATCGTGTGGTGCGGCGGCGACGTTATTTTCCCGCGCGATGTTTGATTACGCGAAAAGCCGACGCGCGCCGCTCTTTTAACAGGAAACATTAGTGGTACATGATAGGACCGAGTAATATTCCGCTCATATCCGTACGGCCTTTACACTGGGGAACCTTTACGGTCCATTGAGGTTAAAGTTAATGTCGAGGTCCATTCAAGGAACCTTTGCGCAACGATAATAAACCGCTGTTGAAACGAAAAACGATTCCGAGCGAAGTTTCGTTATAACGGTCGTACCGTTTCTCTTGTTGCCCGTAGTGCTAAATCAAAAATGCTACAAAATAGTTTCTATAAAGTTTCGTCTAGAGCGAGATTCTTGATAGAGAAATTGTTTGCAGACACACGCATACATTTATACAAACACCGAATCATTTTTTTTTATTGTGAAAAAGCCAACATCATACCGATTTCATAAAATGAACAACTTTGCACGAAAAAATTGAATTCGCTTACAAGTTTACGAACCGCAATAAAATAACTACGATTTTAATGTTAGATATACCTAATTCAGGGGTACCACTTAAAGAGGTTGTGTTCACACTTACACCTCTTAGCGATTTTTATCCACAATTGGCCTAGATGTTAATCGATACTTTGCCCGTGGCTTAAATATTCAGTTTTAAATTCGATGCGAAGCGACGAAAGTATTGGTTTTAGAAGGATGTTTATTTTTATTTTTTTCCCGTGAACAACTTTCTACCAGTAATTTTGTTCCGGTTTCCAAGTGTAGCACGTTTCTGAAAGTAAATTTGACTGGGGTGGTACTTAAGGAAAGTCATGTTTTGATTTTCCCATGGGTTTTCATAATGAATGGCAAAAAAAACGAGAAAATTTAAGAAATTTATTATTTTCAAATCGTGAAAATATCATGGCTTTTCAAAACTTCTATAACCGAACTCTACTCAGAATCATTTTTCATTAGCAATGATTAATCTTTTCGTACATATATACATTAAATTTCCCCTCTAACTTCACTACTTTTCACTTACAACAGTGGCCCACCCATCGTGCGAAGCGTGTCCGTTTTTTTTTTTATTGAAATTACCTGTGGGCGGTCGCATTATGTTTGCACATTTTTTTTAACAATAAACGTACCGGTGGCGTTTGGGAAGTTAGCCTCATTAAATTATAGCACCCCCTTATGAGAAACTGAAATGGCACCCCAGAGATAGTTAAAAAAGCGGTGTAATCAATTTTAGATTACAAATCACATATTATTGTTTTAACTTGAAATTTCTGCAATCTAATGCTTCGATCGTATATGGTGTTATTTTAGTTAATATATTATAGGTTAAGACTTTTATTAAAACAAATATACATTTAAACCGATAGTTTATTCGATACCTGTTGTAAAAGGATAACATCTTTTAATCGGTTTGAAAGGGTTTTATTTTATTGGGGTTTTTGATGCTATACATCAGCCTCGATAATGTATATAATAATGCATCATAAATTGATATTAATCTCTACTACCTAGTATATAATATAATAACTAATTATTAAAAAACAAAATATTATGACAACCAATTATAGAATTTTGTTATGCGATAATATCTGAACATGCATTATAAAATATCTAAGTGAAAAATTAAAAATGTGAAAATCAACGAATTTCAAATATGAAAAAGCTATGTTATTAAAAGTATCGGCGATAGTGGGGTATTCTCGGTGTGGGGGAAGATTAGGGTATCTAACTTCCCCTGGCTTTTTTTTGGTGGTGTTTTTCCATTATTTTAAATCAAAAAGTAACAATGTTTTCACGGATATAATTACCTAATAATTTGTTTTTATCTTGTTAGCAAGGGTTTATACTGAGAATAGAATATTTTATCCATGGTTTTATTTTGTATAGAATTGAATTGAAATTATGGAAAACGTAAATTCAGCGTATTGGATACGTACCTAACACTAAAGGCTCTAGATAGCAATTTTTTATTTTAAATGAACCAGTTTTTAAACCAAGAAAATTGGATTTGTTAATTTGTTATGAAGTATTATATGTACATAAAACAAATTGTTTGTACGTGTATTTTGTTAAAGTATCTATACATCATATTTAGACACTGTAATTTATAATGCATAATATAGTACATACCTTTATAAAAAGTCAATAGGTTTGATAATATCTGAAACTGAAACATACAACAAAACAAATCATTAGGAGAGACATAACCTCCCCTTTTCTAAATAATTTTCAAATGTCGTGTAATTTAACTGCAATAAAGTAGGTAAGTAATGAAGTAAAATTTTATTTTTTTTTCATATTTAAATTTTAATCGCATTTTTATTTAATAATTAAAAAATTACAATTTTATTATACAATATACACCCTATACATATTATGGCTGTGAACAATTTGCTTTGAAATGTATGACATGCTGTGCACGTGTCTATGCAGTTTGAAATACTTAAATTAATATATTAATATACCCTCACGTTATTATAGCCGTTTTTTTTTCACATAAACATCAACGAAATATATTTATAAAATATGGAAATCAGACAAAGATATTCTTTACAGATATGCCTATAATATTATAATACCTGCAACACACACATACATACATACATACATACATACATACATACAAATCGTATATTAGGTTTATAGGTATTCAACATATTATTATAATATATAGGTACCTATATACTCGAGTTAAGGGGATTTTAGATAAGCTTTTCATCTCTTATACATTTTTTATACGCATTCTAATATTATAATTAATTGTACGAATGACTTTATACGAGTGTATTATATTATGTGTGACACTGCGGGTAGACCAAATAAATATAATACTAAATTAATCGTTATAATTGAATATTAAGAAGGTAGGTATATTATAGTAGTCGAATACAACATTTATGTAAACGATTCAGATACCTATACCAGATAATTAATAATGTTCAAACTGTATTAGGTATTTAAATATTTAAAGATAAAAAGTTGTTTTAAACTATCGTCTATATACATTTTGGAACAATTACGTTTATATAGGTATTTTAAGCATTACATAGTTATAAAAGTGAACTCTCGGTCGTATTACAAATAAATCGGATTTGTACGTATAAACCTGCCTTTTTTATCAGTAAAACAATACTAAACGAACTATAGGCTACATCACGATTGAGCAAATTTTACTCAATCGTTCTTTACCGGGACTATACTTTAAACATTTTTTGTAAACAAAATATATTAACTGTAAAAAATAGATAAATAGTATAAAATCATCATAATCATAATGTATTTTGATAAATAAAAAAAACAGCAAATAATTGTAGAATTAAATTTTAATTGTTCCGGTCCGAATAATATTACAATAATTACTGCCTACATACTATGATTAACAGATGAATCGCATAATTTTGTTTATTGCCCACTCCGTGATTAATTGATAGTTTACAAAATAAAATAAAAATACCGAAAAATTAGTTTAACAACTATGATTCTATTGTGTTACCTATGTCGTTATTATAAAATCGTTGTGTCTGCATCATGGTAATAATATAATAGTATAATTCTATAATAACTATTATAACTGTGAGCGAGTAAAAAATGTTTAAAAAAAAACCCGTCTATTAATATAGATTGTTGGTGAAGTTTATGTTGCTTAGGTATATTTATTTCTTTTTTTGTTCGATAGCTCTGGGCGATCCGCGGTAAAGCAAAGTGGTAGTATTTAGATAGTCGCACAAAAACTTACGGAAATCGTTGTTTAATAAAACAACACATTAAATATAATTTAAGTAGCATAAAAAACGATGTTCTTAATGACTTTTACATGCTATAATATTATAGTTTCTATCGTAAATCGTGGCAGATACCTGATAAATAAATATTATGATAAGTAAATATGTTTTGAAATGCAAATTATCTGATTAATGTACTAGGAACCCGTGTATAATACCGAGTGTGATGGTTGAAATGTTTTTTTTTTTTTTTACTAACGTTATAAAGGTTAACTGAAAATAATATTTATAACTGAATACGGTACGTACTTTACATCATAGGTATACCACTGGGTATAGGATGTTTACTGTATAACGGGTCACGGGTAGAAAATTTGGAAGGTACAGGTACCTAACCGAACCCAGGGTTAGTGGCGTGTTCACTAATTTTTAATGAAAACGGATGTATAGTAAATAATAATTATAATTTATAAATAAATTATAGAAACTTGTTTCCTTGCAATTTGACTGTAATGTATAATTTTAAAACAAAATTACAAAATAAATACTCATAGTTATAGTAATTTTAATTCAGTATAGAGGGGATCTCATAACCTCTCCCCTTGGTTAACGTCAATGGCATATAGGCTAATTTAGAGTTCGGTACATAAACTGGTGTATTTACGCTTGTAGCCGGGGTAACCCAGAAATCGACGAGAATAAAACCGCCATGTATCACTATGTCGTGGATTTTTAATCTTTTTTTTTTAGAAATACTATCGGAAATCTAGAAAAATTGTTCAAATAAAGTACCGCCAGACAAAAAGCGGCATATTTTAAAGTAGAAGAAGAATATCAATTTGAAGTATTTCTTTACTAACAGTATTTTCCGAGAAAAACCACATCAAAAACAAGACCTAGAGGTTAATAATAATGAGACTTATGTACAGCTCGATATACCTATCATTATTTTCTTAAATGTTACCGGATCGCTATGCAGGGTAGATTAATTATTTTGTTTCGTTCAGCGGGTAAGTAAACAAATGAATAATATTATTATACGGTTATGATAATATTGTACGCCTCGAGGCTACCCTGTGTGACTATGCGTTATTGGAACAATCGAAAAGGATCGTATAATAATAATATTATTTGTACACTTGGAACTAAACGGTTTTTACAGGAAAATAATTAAAGCGGTTGTAAAAATATATTGACGGGGTTAACAAGACTACGGGTTCTTCCTGCGACGGTTAAAAAACCGGATGATTTATGAAAGAATATACGATATAGACACCCTCGATAGGTTATTTTTTATTTTAATTAAAAAAGGTGCAAAAATTGACGAGTCATCTAATCATTGCTATTATGTATTATATTTACCGCCCTTTAAAATCAGCGCCCGTTGAACGCATTATTAGGTACCTACAATGTAAAAAAAATTAAAAAATGTGTATGAAGAAAAAATTACACCTAGTCCGTTATAAAAAAAAAAAAAAAAGATAATAATAATAATACATAGCTGAAGGGAACGCGCGTAAAAAAATATATATTCTTGTTTTTTTTTTAGAGGATTATCTATTTTATTCACATCGTTTTACGCATTGTATTACTCGCGCGCATACAATAGGCTTTTGGATATTATTATATACGCACAGCTGAGACTACATAATAATATACGAGAAAAGTATATTCAACGGTTTTCTTTTCAAAATTATTATTGAAAAAAAAAAAATCTTACGAAATATTCAAAATTGAAATTCCACCGAACAATATGATATAAGCTATACGACGATTAATGCACATACAAATTATACTATATATAGGGCCGGGAATGTAATGTTTCATAAAACTTCAAAAATGCCTTTCAAAAAAAAAATACTTTGAAAATTCAAAATAACATTTCTTATTTCATTAAAAGATTCACCAAACGAATTTATAAAATAACGAACCACTCGAATATACATCCAAAAACACTATATGCTCTAAAAAATTAAAAATAATTTTAAAAAGACGTCCTATGATAATGGGGACGAGTGCAGCTACTGTTATAGGTAATTTAATGTATACCTCTAAGCAGCGATAAACCATTGCTTATGAAAAAATGATTCTGAGCGGAGTTCAGTTAATAGTGATGCATGGTTAACAATATATATGTCATATTATAGTAAAATAATTAAATAGACTTTATATATTTTTTTTAATAATATTTGTTTGATGTTGTACCGATTTTCCAGGTTTTCCTAGTTTTTTACATTTGCTGAGAAAACTCCGGGGAAAATGAAAAAAAAGACCTCGCTAAAATGTATAACTGTGCTAAAATACCCCAATGAAATTTATTTTCAGAAACACTACTATAATTAAAATTTGGAGCAAAATTGCTGGTAGAAAATTTGTTTATAGAAAAAGTAATCGTAATATTAAACTTTGTAAATTTTCCCGTTTTTTTTTTTTTGAGTTTTCGCATTTAATACTCTTGAGAAAATCGAAAAATGACCTCTCTAAGATACCTCTCCACATCGATTTCCTTTCAAAAAAGTTGCTACTCGTTATAATCAGAGTAAACATTTTTATAAAACCATAAGCTTCTTTGCTCCACTCAGAATCTAAAATATGCAAAATAAAATTTTTTATCCTCGTTCAAAAGTACACAAACAAATTTATAATAAAACGAGCTTCGAATAACAATTTTTTTTAAAACAATAGAAAGTGCACCGGAATCTCAATTTTAATGAAATGTTTTTTTAAAAATACTTCATTAAGTATTTTATTGGTTAAAAATTATCTTTAACATTAAATAAACTTTTTTTTTCCGTCTATAAAATAAGGACTACCATAGTAGGTATATAAAACACCTATTCAAATTTGTCTAAAACCAAAGTTTATCTGGAGTGGTTGAGGTGACAGTTCAATCGTCCCCCCTCCAGAATAGTTTCAAAAATTGTCTGTTTAATATTTTCCAGACAAATGTTAATAAATTATAAATTGCGTACATGAAAACGAATATAAATATTTAGTCGATTTCGTTTAAAATCCATCCCGAAAATTGTTGGCACAGATATGGCCTTGTCTATTATTTAATAATATAATACACAACATTGCGATAAAATTCATATATACTGTCATCATACATGGATATTATTCGATTTAAAATTTGATTTGATACGAGTATAGAAAAACTCGATTTGATAAAAAAAAATTCGTAATGCGTATAAATCCGGTATGGGCATGTACCAGTTGTCCTCAAAAGTCAAAAGTTCCTTTTTTTATATAATTTCCCCCAAACTATATACCTAGGTTCTAGAGTAAATGTATCAGTTACCCTTAACTTAATGTACCAGTTGGCCTCAATCTAATGTACCGGTTGCCCTCAACATATTATAATATACAACACCTGATGCGTACTGGAAATTTCCTATTTTCCCTGTTACCTACCCGACTTGGTTTTGCTGAATAATTGGAATTTATTTAGTTCGAGCTAAAGTTAATGACTGAAGTTAATCGCGCTATAAATAATACATAGGTTAAAATTTGTAAATTATTTGTATATTCTGCGTTACTGTGTTTTTTTTATTCATTGAACACAACTGGTACATTTGGTTGAGGGCAGCTGGCATATTTTTTAAATGCCGAAAGTAGTCACCGAAGACAACTGGTCAACACCCTCCGATATAGTTAATGATTTCGCGGGGTGCTAAAATTATGGACACGTCAAAAACCAACGGGAACTATGCTTTCACAATCCCCTTTACACGGCTCTTACAATCGTCAACTACATATTTCATTTATAATTTTGTATATAGGTACAAATTTATCATAACTATTTTAACATTATTTTTCATACACACATGTAGGAAACCTGTATTTTTTTCTGCTCATTAGTTATGTAATATAATATATGGATAAAATATTTAGCCGTTATTATGAAAAAGCTATTTGGATATTTTTGTGGAAGCTAATTTTAAACTTGGAGGTGCTAAAGACCCTTTGGTACCGCCTCCTCCCCCTAGTTATGCCTATGGGATACCTGTATCTTTTGACGAAGCATACGGGTATATTTCCTCGTAAGTATTATTTTAAGAAATTATTTCCAATTTATTTTTACGCGTAATATTGCGTTATTATTATAATGTAAGCGTCTATACACTATATATACATAGTACGATACACGTAATCTGATGGGTATTAGCATTTTTTTTTTTTTGGCCAAACGCGGAGAATCCTGCGATCCGCGTTGGTACCTCTACAATAAACATCAATATATACGGATAACCTATACCTATATAAAAATATATATAATAATAATAATAATACGATCCTGTCAAACTGGCTACAAAAACGAGAACCAGTCGACTGCTCATGTGCGTTCCCTCGCGCCGCCGCGTTTCTTTGTGCCGGCGACAACCGTCAGATACGAATCAGACACGTCACGGGGATCGCAACTCCAGCGAGCGTTTCGGGTAAATACAATCGGACGACTACGGCGCGGTGACGACGGCGGTTGACAATCGATCGGGGGATTTGCGGTGCCGAATAGCCGGCCGGAGAACGCGACGCGATACGGTCGCACACAATTTTTCATAACGCTCGATCGATTCATATTATAATATAATGTTTTCCGCGCGGGTATTGTGTGCAAGAAAGAAAAAAAAAAAGAGAAAAAAAGGAACGTTATTGCAAAAATGACCGACGCGCTTTGTCATCATTGCAGAACGATAGTATACATTGTTATATACATTTGTAAAATCGTAAACGGTATAATGTTTTATAATAGTCATCATTTGTTACGGTAAATGTACGACACACTTTGATAAAAATATCTACTTTTTAAAAGTGTTCGGAACAAATTGAATACGATTTACAAAAAAATACATGTTTAAAATATATATTGGTGTTGACATTTTTAATTATCGTCAACCGGTTGATGAGTTATCCCACATTTAAGTTTGGTTAGACGAAGCCTATAGTAGAACACGCTACAAACGCCATGTGCCGTGTCATCAGCCAAGTGGATGCCCCATTACTTTGTGGGACATCTTTAGATAAAAAGAACTGATCCGCTGACGGGTGTGCCACTATTGTAGGTGGAAACTAACTGAAAATAAGTGCTTTCCGAGAACAAATCCAAAAATAAAGGATGAAAGGGGTGGACTGTTGGGAATTTTGAAAAACATTTTCAACCGAGTACCACCGAGTGGAAAATCTGCATCTTTTATAATAAAAGTCTTTGAATACTTCCGGAAAAATTATTTTTAAATATTCAGAATCCTCGGAAACGTATTCTGTTTAAATGTTTGAAATTCGAATATATACAAACAGCAGTCAGTAAAACGACTTTGTTATCACAGCAGCAGAGAATTATACATTAATTGATCATTTGTATTTTATATAATTCAAAATATTAAGCATAAAATCAATATCATACAAATTATCATAAAAATTAGCACATCAGTGTAAAACATCTTAAATCATCAAAAAATCTATTTTTAGAAATATTTTTCAACAAAATATCAAATGTGTCTACGTTTTGTCACAGATTAACTGATGTAAAAACAACTTGCCAGCCATTTTCCCAGTCAACAGTAATTGCTATCATTCATTATGTATGTAAGTATTGATAACAAAATAACAGTGTTTCGTGAAATGTTTGTTTTGAACCGTCCATGATTGTTATTAAATTTTCGTTACACACTATTTACTAATTGGGAGAGATGGCTGTCGTGTTTTTGTGTCATACATAATGTTACATGTGTTCAAAATTATCAGCGTCCAGGCTCTGGTTGTGTTTCCTGATAGGAAACCGCCAGATAGGACACTAAATGATAGTTTCCCGATGCTTTTTGTTTCTTCATTTAACGGAGCTAATTTTTTTATTAAAAACAATTTTGAACGCTAATTAAACAAATACCAACTTGAAAACTATAGAAATCAGATGACGAGCACTCAACAGTGTAGGTGACGGAAAAGATGAAATTCGTGGAATTAGGCCGTAGTCGACATTATGGATAAGTACCTACCAAATGTCTATAAAATCTGCTAGGGACGCACTAAAAATGCGCAAATAAAGGCGTTTGAAATTTCGGAGTATAATATTTTTCATACTATAGCCTGCATAAACGTAAACTTTCCAAAAAAGTTAATAAAAATAGAAGAAAAAATAAATAATACAAATTTCAAAACTGCTTTCATTGTTACATGCCTAAGTTAAACTTTGTATTATAAAAACCTATATTCTAACAATGCTTTAAACAATAACGGATTCTGCTGAAAATGTTTATTCCTGGCGAGTATGATTTGTATTTCCGCAAGTACATAGAAAATATATCAATTATTTTTTGTCGTTTTTCGATTTTTGTAAACTTTTTTTTTTAAAAACACATTTAAAACATTTTCAGTATTATATTGGCAATTTTTTCAGTCTACGGATAAACCGTTTGTTACGTTCTTATAAATAGGTTTTTTTTCCGCGATTAAAAACACAGATGGGGGATATTTTGTTTGCATTGTTATGTACAGTTATTTTTCCTATGTTTTTGAATTCGTATACATATAGGTACCTCCTATACCTAAACTATTATTTTGTTGTCGTTTGATAAAATATATAAAATAACCAGTCGCCGTTATCCTGAAATTAGACCGTTTTTCATACTCGAGTGTACTTATACAGAGATAGCAGCTGTATTGTACTCATATATCTGCTGTTGCTGCTGTCGGTGATATTATCGCGATCCGTTACAGCGTTTTTTTTCTTCGTTTTTATTTTTTTTTTTACCGGATAAACATAATCACGCGCGAGTTTTCGAACGGTTTCCGTTCGCGGCGGTATATGGATTAATATGTACTAATATGCATATATATATATATATATAATATAAATTGCTATTTATACCGCGCGATAGTTCATCAAGACAGATCGATACGAAAATTGATAATATTCCGGTGCGCGTCGGATTTGTTCATCCGTGACAAAAAAAAAAAATCAACCAAAAAACCGATCGGTGACCTAACCGTGATCGTCATCATCACGGTATATTAACGGTAGGAGGCGGTACGTAGTGATTATATTATTATATACAGTATGCATATATAGTTTCAAATAGTGTATAATATTATATATTATACGCGGCGACCGCACACCTGTCTGGCACGACGACCAATAATCGAGAAGCGCGTATTATACATATCTATACCTGGCTGTAGATTATATTATTATTATTACCGGCTCTAACCTACCTACCGATACCTGGTTACCACTACTACCGCACATCTCGTATTAATCGTGACGGCGACGACGACAACGGAGGCGATGATGATATTCACGCTACCGACGCCGTCTATAAAATTTGTGACTCGAGGAGAAAAATTTCACGGTCCGTTCCGATAATGTAACCGCGCGCGCGCGCGCCACACGGAACCGCCGCCTCCGCGGTTAGCTATACGTGTGTTTTTTTTTTTTATACCACGCCGCACAGATTACTGTACACGCCCATTTCGCAGTAATATTATCCAATAATGTCTATAAAAAACAATATTCGTAATATTTTTTTTATTATAATAAATGTTCGTCGATCACAAAAATTATACTGTCGCTCTAAAGTTCATGGCGTTGACCAGTTAGACTCTCAGTCGGTATTTTCGGCATTTAAAAAAAAAAAAAAAAATAAAAGGTATCGGTGACCCTCGACCAAATGCACCGGTTGCGCTCAACATATAAAATAGCATAACACAGAGTACAAAGAGAGAGATTTTACCGAAATTGATCATTTGCCAAACCAATAGAGAAAATTGTGTACTGTGAAGTAGGTGATGATTTTCAGTAACCGATATGTAATAAGTTCGATTATTATACCTACTCTGTAGGCTATGAATTAAATTGATTCAGATTGATGATTTGGAACTTTAGAAGTGCACTACAACCGAATATTTTCATTTTTATAAACTGTTTTTTGAGAAACTCAAACAAGGATGCTATAACAAAATTTCTATCAGATTACCAGATAGTTTTTGTTAATCATTATTACAACAAAACTAATTTTTACCGAATATTATATAACTGTTTATTTGTTTCATTGAATAACTTAAGGACCATGAAAGGAAACAATTTTTTACGTTTAAAAAACATAGTACTCAATGTTAAAAAAATAATGGTCCAAACTCAAAATGTTTACGACTTTTCGTTGGCGATATACAGGCAAAATATTGACGTGTGACGTCATAGAATCTATTCTCGTGGCGTTTATACTTGTAAATATTACGTCTTCAACTTTATTTACCCATAATGAGCATGATATTCAATATACCAGGTCGGATCTTAGAAATATGTTTAAGTTCATAATTTTCTATGTAATTTAATATTATAATAATATATAATAAACTATAACCATAACAATAATTATAGTTGCATAGTCACAATATAATACTGTTCAACAGTCTATACTTTATTATTGGAATTGTTGATATTCCCAGTTCCCACTCCCATATCAATGTTATAAATATTATTTTTCGATATAAATCAGTTCTTCATAAATAATCTAATAAATACTTTTATTAAATTTGAAAATTATTTTATTTACTTTTTCCTATAGGTGTCCATTAATTTGCCCAGAAAAGAAATTGTAGCACAGATATCGTCTCGTTTTATTTTCCAGACTAGATTAGCACAATAACTTCTATTTTCCCTTATTTTTTTGTTTTTGAAATTATTTGTTTTCGATTAATGTCAATAACTTCTTCATCCAATATTAATTTCGAAAACGACGGATTTTTTTATCACACATTTATATTTACCATGTAATTTATTTATAATGTCTATTTCCGAACAGCAAATACACTCGCAATCCGTCAATAATATTATGCATTTTTGATAACCACACCATTTATTTGTGTGAAGCAATGATTTACCAAAGCATTGGCTAAAATCGTGGTTAGTATTAAAAGAATCATAGTCATCGCCAAAAATTAATTTCATCGGTTTAAATTGATATGGAGATAGGTTAATTACAATCGTAATTTATTTTTAAGTACACTCAAAGAAACACGGAACAATAATAAAATAGTAAATACTAATCCAGTCCTAGAAGAAAACGACAAAAACCAGTTTTATCATTAAAAATTAAAAATAAATATTATATAGCACGTAATTATTTTTGTGTACAAAAATATCAAATCCAAAATAATAATGTATAATAATATGTATGATGTACGTGGAACCGTACTGGAGCGAGATTAGATTCTATGACGTCACGTGCTAACTTTAAATTACTATAACTCGCCAACGAAAAGTCGTAGACAAGTTTAGTTTGGATTTCTGTTTTTTTTTTTTTTTAACTAAGAATTAGTTGTGATTTTCCTTTCGTGGTCCTTTAATATTATTTAATAAATTCCTCTTCTCTCTTTTTTTCAAATGTTTTTCATTGTAATTATTGTTGAGTTTTGTTCATTTTACAATTCTATTTGGATTTCAACTTCCCCTATCTTTTAAATTGTTTTCCTCTTTTTATTTTTCAGTTTTCATTTTTATTTCTTCTTGTTTTTCAGTAAAACTAACCTAACCAAATTGCCAACCATAAAGAGGAAGGTGATAAGATCCATGAAGCTTAATACTATGAACACAAGAAAAACAAAAAAATAAAAATAAAAATACGTTTGAAGAACATTATATTTGTAATATTCTAAAAACTTCATAATTTAATTTTTATATTGATAAATCAATTTACATTTTAAAAAAAAATGTCTAGAAAAGTTAAAAAATCAAAGTTTTTCCAAAATAAATAACTTAAAGTGACAAATTAAATTAAAAATGACAAAAAGAGAACAATTGATCTATTTGCAGCCCAGTAATTACTTTTTTAAAATATTAAAACAAAATGGGTTTAGGGTTGAGAAATCAATAAAATTAACTTATTTTATTCTACTATAACCAAGGATCGAAAGTATTAATTTTTTGGAATTTGTTTATAGAAATCGTAAGAACAGGTTCAAGACGTACAGGTAGCTCTAAATAACATTTCCATTATTTATTTTAACCATCACTACTATAACTATTAACTTTCAAATAGCAACGTACACTAATTCCTTAAATGGATGAAATGTTAATTTAAATACATTTTGGTGATGACATTTTTGAATAACCCATTAAAGAGTTATTCCATTTTTAAGTTCGCATGTGGGTGGAAGTATATGTATAAATTGATACATGAAAATAAAAAGCGGTATTGTGGTTTTACTCCCGAAAATAAGAATGTCAAAAAATAACTGCAATGCAAAATTTGCTTATTGTTTCTTAGGTTTTTTTTAAAAAACTCGTCATAAAAATTCGATACCTTTTGAGTTTCGACATAATAAATGTCTTTCGTTGTGTGCCGCTCACCCTGTATAATATAGGAGGACAGACTAACGAAAGAGATTTACGAGCCGAACAATACTATATATATAAATATATTGTCACGGCACAGCCCGCACCGTGGCACGGCGACACGCGATAAAAACTCAGACGGAATTTTTACGAATTTTCAAAAATCGAAACCATCTATAGGTATACGTGACGAAAAAATATTACCTATAATAATATAACATAAACCAGTTCGTTTTTATATCGATAGAAATTCCCGGGGTGTCCGATATGCCGCACGAACGTATAAATCATTTTTCTCACCGCCGCCGACCATGCAGGTGGGCGCGATTCACAAAATTATTATTATTATACATTGACAATAGCATTCAGGGACCACGGCAGCGGCGGCGGTCATTCTGTATGGGAAGAAGAAGAAAATGAAAAAAATAACGATCGAAATATGAATTCGGCCGATTGCATTTTATTCATACATAATATATACCTACCTATTTTGCCGTCGCGCGCGTCGTTTTTGGGACACATCGATTAAATTGTGAAGTTTATCGGAGGAGGAGGCGGATTTTGAAAAGATTTTCACCCGACTACCTTGTATATACTTTATTCAGTTAGTTCCCACACTATATGAAGATCGAACCCTTTCTTTTTGTTGCTATATTCACGTGAACAGATATCTTTATTTGTTTGAAAAGCCTAACACTTACAATATCATTGTATTATTGCAGGCGGATAACGTTTGAAAACCGCAAAACGAATCCATTCTGCGTGACTTTCTGAAATACACATGCCCATTTATTTTTCAAAAATTCTCAACACTTCCAAACATTCCCAGTGCTGTCGAGAAATTGCTTTCAATGGTTGTTTTTTTTCCACTCAGTACCTTAAGAAATCCCCGTCTTACAAAAATTATTACAGATGTGAGTGTGTAAAATATCACAACTAAAAAAGGCTTATATCTCGTTTGAAAATAAAAATATCTAAAAAAAAATCCGACGTACAATTATAGATAGGTATAATATTCTTATATTTTAAGTTCGATACTACATCAATTCACTCTAATATTATATAATTGTCCCTGATGAACGAAAATTTGCCATGCCGTGCGTTTGTATATAAGACTAACATTTTACTTGGACATTTTTTTTGGATTTTCGGCAGTTTTTCTAAACGATATTAATCTCGATTTGTTTGGTTTTTAAAATACTGACAACAATAATTGTTGACGGTATGTTAGTTTATTTTTTATTGATTTCTGGGTTAACACAGTTAACTGAGTTAAAATAAAACGACTAATACGGGTTACCCACCTCCATTCTAAAACATTTTTCTATTGCAATAATTTATCATTGTTTTCTGTATATTAGTGTAAACCTATATCATCCAAACTACCCTGTATTTATGGCGAAGTAAGTCCGGCTTTTTGTTGTTGTTAAAATAAACACTGCGAATGCCGTTTTCTTATAACAAACCTTTGAAATTATAATATTACTATATACCTATCCTTTCTGGTATTATGTTGAAAATAAATTTCCAAAATTAAACAACATTATAATAATACAGTTTCATAGAATTTGTACATAGGAAAAAAAGAACCCGAATGAGATGTTTGGCAGGAAAATTTGTAAAAAAAAAAAAACCAAAAGAACTGGAAGTCGTGATAGAAATACAAATATCGTGTATAATAATTTATTATAAAGTATAAAATCAATGATAATACTATAATGCGTATGCAGATGTGGTATACTATAAGAAATTTATAATATTAACGATAATATCGCCAAAAAATAAAATATACTGGTAATAACACAGTTTACGCGTTCCGTTTAAAATACGTATAATAGGTACAAAACGACGACTTTATTATAACCCTGCAAAAATATCTTAAACTCACTTCAGGTTTTGGTAATTTTTTTTAAAAATTTTTTTGAATATTTTATTACCATTATTAAGTATAGGTATTGGTACACACAATACGCTCCTGGAGCACACGACTTCGACTTGTTGGCGTCAACGATGACGATTAAATTATTATACTGTATATATATATATATATATATATATATTTGTGTAGACGCATATTCAAATCAATCGTTTCCAAAATTATCGCTTTTGATCGATAAAATTCTACTGTAGACTTATTATATTATTGTAATAGCATTATGCGTATAATCGAAAACAAAAAAAAGGACCTCGGCGTCGTCGTCGCGGATTATTTTAACGATTCCATAAACCAGTATACCTATACATATATACGTGTATATATGTATATATATATATATGTTTTAAAAAACCGTACAATTGTTAAGTCGTTTTCAATATTAATAATAATAATCACCCCGTATTATTTCGGGTGCAATTTATTAAAATATATTATACCCATACTCGGCGGCAGTAGCAGCATCATAAAACATACATATTTTATGTTTTTTCCGACGCGGCATTCATGTTGACACTAATTATCGGGTACGATTTTATGTTAAACATCGCATCGATGTGTGTTTATATTTTACAATTCCGTTTAATTTATCGATCGAAATTTAATTCGTAAATAAAAATGTACGTTACTCAAAAACAACAACAAAACAAAACCACCTCGCTCATCGTTTAAGAATGTAAAAAAACTTATAATAATAAAATGTTGTACAAATAATTTTATTGAATAAATTGTCGTCGTTCACGTGCCGCCATCGCCGCAGTGGTATAAAGAAAACTATTGAAATCTGCAGCGTCATGAATGGTGACTATATTATATTTTCGCGCGTGAATGCGATTAAAAATGTTTGAATTAATGAAACCGGCCCCTGACGACGGCGAACATATTTCATAAAAGACGAGTGTACGAGTAGATGACAACAATGTGAACGAGAGAACCGGAGTCTCGATTTATCGAAATATGCAGCAGACTTGGGCATGATATATAAAAAAAAAAAAAAAAATCAGTACCGGAAGTCTCCAAAAAAGAGAAGTTTTTTGCATTTTCGCTTGTTCTATTACCCATTTAAAGGAAAATCTAAAACATTTTTTTTTTTCAAAGACCAACAATAAGAAGTGGAATCTAAGTAGTAGACGGTAAAAAAAAATACCTATAGGGTGATGGCTATGACGGAAAAAATAACAAGAACCAGGAACAGGAACGCCCTCGCTTATGTATTATGCGCGATACTCGCGTATTGTTTTTGGGCCTTTGAAAAAATCGTGTTTTATGCGAGTTATCGTTGAAGATATCATATTATACAAAAAAATACTTCTCGGTCTAGTCGGCCTGCAAACCTAAACAACAATAATAATTTATAAAGCGCGTAAACAAAATATAAAAAAAACCAAAATATATAATAGCCGGAAAAATTTTCTCTTTGTAATAATTCGTTTGGGAGAGCCCGTCAAAAATAAAAGTGAATTTCGGGAACTTTACTGTGACACCAGTATAATATAGTTTCAAAAGTTTTGGTATCACTATGAAGTGTGCATTCCAAATTCTGACCAATACGAGGAAAGTATTGGTTTACTATGATGTATGTTTTTTTCCTGTCTGTGAATAACTTTTCTACTAGAAATCTTTCTCTGATCATCAACATTAGAAGTGGTCTCTGGTAGAAAATGTTGTTTAGTTAATGCACTAAAGAGATCATTTTAGATTCTGAATGATTATGATGAGATGAGGAATATATTGGTTGTATTATGGTATGTTTTGATTTTGTTTGTCTTTATTAACAACTTTTCTACCGATCAAACACTTAATATGAACTTTTTAACCTGAAAAAGGCACATTCTAGATACTAACATCATGTAAATACAAGACTGAACAAACATACTCCTCCCGCAAAAATACAGTGAAATTCAACTAGACTTTTATTACTTCAATCCTCCTATAAAATAACTACGATTTCCGAGTTTCAGCTCATATGGTCTAGGGAAGGCCACCAAATGTTCCCAACAATTGTAGGAAAAAGACTTACAAGATATGTGACCCTGAGATTTGGTAAATACAATAACTTTTATTCTGCTTAATATTTTTTATATTATTACTTGAGCCGTGTGCTATGATTCTTATATTATATATTTTTGTAAAAAAAAATAAAAATTTAAATAGACAAATTATTTTACAAAATCTACGATAGTCATTTTACACATTTTTCATAAAAATATAACTGCAATGGTTTTTAAAAAACATAGTCGCTACTGATTCAGAGTTTAATCAAAAATGCATAAGGTACTGATAGATAGTTAACTAATAAGTTGAATTGTTACCTAATAAAAGCAACATTTAGATAAACTTTTAAAGAATATCGAAAATATTTTAAAAATGGAGGATAGTCCTAATTTTCAAATCATATCATATTTCACTTATACCCATCTCTCTTTATTGACACTACAATAATACGATGCCGGGTCACAAAATTAATTTGAAAATAGCCTTTGTTAATAAACCGTCGACTTGCAACTTGATCGATGTAAATTGTGATGTAATGAGAAAATAATATTAGATTTAATTTATTTATATTTATAATTAGGATAAATTTAAAAAATAGTTTTTTCTTTTCACGTACATTTTCCTTATTTTGACGCCTTTTCCTCTTACTAATGAGATAATGATTAAACAGGTAATCACTTTGGTTTGAAAATTTAATGAACTACTGGTTTTATAAGGGAACTTAATTTGTAAGTGTAATTGTTGAGATATAATAAATTTTGTTGATATCTCATTAAATAAATATATATATATATTTAATCAGGTTTTGGCATGCACTTTGTAACGATATTTATTTATGAAATCGACAGAATATACACGATCGAGTATAAATGTATGTAATAATAGACTCTGTACTATGGATCTAATGATATTCGATTTAAATTATATCAATAAACTAACTATGTATGTTACTGATTCTCAAGGGCGGCCATAGGGTAATTTTCAGATAGGGGACAAAATGAAACCAAATTACAAAACCTATTTATAGCATATAGATACTAGATTGGTATTTCTTGAAAAGGAATGAGGAAGAAAAGGTATGTAATTATATATAAATAAGCTTTTAAAAAAAAAACTGTCTTTTTTTCAGTTCTGAAATCATTAAAATATTATACTGTTTATAGTTTACATTATACATTTGAGAAGACAATTATAAGTAAAAGATAATCTTATACTATAAAATAACTAATTAATAAAATAAAAAATGTATGTCTACCTTCATGTACACTGTACGGACAAAGAAGTTTCTGGTTTTTGACGCTTTTAAAGTATTGTACAGAATATAATATAATAGACGATAATAATAAATTAACACTGAAGACTAAACACAATATGTCAATACACTTTTAAATACCTATTATCTAATTTCATATTTTCATTTACCTACAAAATGTAAAATTTACTATTATTGTTATAATAGGGCATATAAATAATAGAAAAATTCCATCATCTATGCTAGACGCGTCCAGCTGTCATAGACGCACATAATATGCGTTCACTGATGAAGCGATAAGCAAAAGTCTATGGTTATCATCGTCGATATAAAGAATATAATAACATTTATTTTGATGGATTCACATAATTTTTTTTTTTTTTTTTGGACACTTTATTATTTTCCCCTCTTGTCTCCCCTTCCCCTAATGGGCGACCATGCTGGTTCATATTGGTTTTCTAATAAATGTAGTGTTATCTTCATTTTGTCGATTAGGTTATAATATAGTATTATTGGTACATGTAAGTAGATAAGTACTATGTAGGTAGATGCCATGTGGACTCGCCAACAGCAGAGCGATTATCGAGAAATTTTTCTTGGAACTATTTGATTACTCTAATAACGATCTCGTATACTCGTATGCCCTCGTACCATGGCGACGGGTTTAGTCGGTTAGGTTTCGAATATTTTAAGTGTAGTATATTTTATTCTCAAAACTATGTCAAAACGCAGAAAAAAATCGCAAGACGATCTACCGTAATGAACGACACGACGAACGTATAAAAATAATCATATTCCAGTTATGAAACAAACCACAACGCTCACAAGTAATAATCAACAAAATTAAAAACTCTGCTTTGTGCTCGTCTTTGACGGTTTGACGCTCGACGTTCAACGCTCTCCGATGCACGCGCGACCGTACAAGTTTCGTTCCTTCGCTTTTATGTCAAATTAGTTTATTTATTTCGATACGTGGTTTCCGAAATGTTTAACGTGAAACCGCATTCAAAAATATTGTATTTAATTTGGACGAAAAAAATGCCACCCGCGATTGTCGAGGTGATTGCGATATTAAGCGAATTGAAGGTTCGGGTGCAACAACCCCGTAAATCCATCGTTTCAAAACCGTTCGGGGGATCATAAAAAACGTTTTATAATTCGTATTATTAAAGCCATGTGTTCTTTGCAACAGCTGTTGTGGCTGTATAACTAGTTGACGGGCGTACCTGTACACGAATTTCGCAGCAAGACGTACAGCATATTTTTCCCGCTACGAAAAATGTAACGAAAACGATTTTCGAATCGTGATGGCGGTGGACCAAGGACCCGCCGGGTTGCTGCGCTCGACCGTTCAATCTGTAATGATTACAATAAAATCTACGATAATAATATTTTACCTGGTTCGCCGAATCCGCTACTTCTTTCTGTTGGCCGTGAACGCGTAGACGACGCGCGCGCGGTATTCCCGAAACAAACAACAGTAAAGTTAATAATAATTATTATCATCGCGATAATCGATTTCGATCGCGACCACCGTGGATTAGAATGTGGTGACCATTTCAGTGAACGAACGGCCGATCAAAAGAAAACGGACGACGGACGGCTGCGGCGTCGCGCATAGGTTGATAAGAACCGAGAACGACAAAGACGTTAGGTTTTCCGGCCGTTTTCGTTTCGTTGGTCCTTGACCGATAGGCGCGCGTGTAACGGCGTATTGTTTATGCATTTTCCGGACGAACGATCGGTCAGCGATTGGTCGGCACTCGGCGAGAACGGTGACCACTCCTCTGTGCGTGCTACTGGTAAAAAATGATGTTCAAACCGTACTGTATTATATTTAACTGAACATTTGGTAAAACAAATAAGAAAAAGATTTTTTTTTTCTTGTCTCCTTGAAAGTTATAAAGAAAATGATATTGGAATACATTTGTTCGCCTCGTTTGATTATTTTGTCTTTATTTTAGATTCCAAGCGTAGCGAGAGAGCCATTAGTTTTACTAAGATGTTTATTTTTTTTTCCTCTCTTCTAGTCTGTGCACACGCTTTTTCCTAGTAAACTTTTCTGAGAGGTCAAGTTGTCTAGATGGCACTTTAAAGAAGTCATTTTTTGATTCTCGACGCCGTTTTTTAAATAAAAACACTTAAGTGGGAAAAAACGTACAATTTCAGGATTTCATTTTTTTTATAAAAGCACGGACGACGTTTTCTACCAGAAAAAATAATTTAATCGAAAAATCACAAGATATACCTTTAAAATTAATTTCTTACGGTATCATCGACAAAACTTTTGAGCTTTTATAGAATTTTAATTTTTGGGAATTTTTTTACTGTAATTCGCTTATAAATATACGTTAAGACTTGAAACTCGGTAATAATATTTTGAACTGCGCTCGGAATCGTCTTTCGTCAAGCAATGGTTTATCGTTGCATACGGATATAAATTAAATAACCTTATGAACCCAACCTACCCAACTTCTCTATTAATTTTGAACCGAATTTTACTTATTTTGCTTATAGGTACTCTAAAGGTAAATTGTATTACCACATTGATTATAAAACATTTATATTAAACATGTATAATCTTATACATAAAAATCGACGAATAAAAATACGACGAGTTTAGATGTGATGCATTCTGAAACTACTCAACCGATTTTGATAAGATAATGCTCAATGCATGAAATTTGGTCTAAATTAAAAGATAGGATAGTCTTCGTCTCGATTAATGACCTAGAAGGCGGTGAAATGGGGAATGAAAGGTTTTTTATGTATTTTTGGTGTGAAAAATAAATTATTTTTATTGAATTATGGGTTACTTTAGTTACACGGAAAAAAAAATTAAAACAAAAAATAAATAATAAAACTCGTAATAAACAAAAATAAAAATGTCATAAAAACTATAACAACTTAAAATAAAGAGCCTGCCGGTCTATTATTGGCTTTAAATGGATGAGCCAACTTAATAACATGGATAAAAAAAAAAAACAAAAACTATGCGTTGTTTTGGGTGGGCAAGTGAAAAGTGAAAACACGTAAAACGCCATATTTCAATGTTTGTGTACAGTAACAACACTAAACTATTGTCCATATAATTTTAGCGTTATCATAGTGGATATAATATAATTTAATCCCTGTGCTGTGCGGGTGTCTACGCCAATTTATTCAATATTCTGATACGGACGAAGAAAAATGGGAATAAAGGAGGTAGAAATAATGAAAAATTGGCACTGGGAACGCTGAACGCGGGACAGCTAGTACATATTTTATAATTTAGCTAAAAAATAGTTGCAGTATTCATAATTTATAAATCAACAGCCTACGCGGGCATACGTATAGTTTTAAACACTATATATTTGTTTAGATTTTGAATGTAGTGAGAAATGCATATTGGTTTTACTATGGAGTATCCTTTTTTTTGTGTCCAAATAATTTTTCCACCGGAATTTTCGCTCCGACTATCAACTTTAGAAGTGGATTCCGTTAACAAATTTTGCATAGTTGTGCATTGTGCATTATAGAGATATTTTTAAAAAATTTTATTTTGTGTTTGCAGTTTTCTTAATAATTGGGTAAAATCATCGGGAAAACGGGGTTTTTTTTTTTGTATTTCAGATTAAAAAACGGTACATTATCCTATATAACCGTAGTTCAAACCGTTCTGATGGTTTTAAAACTATCTAACTTAGTTAATTAATACATCGATTGACTTTAAAGTATTAATTCGTTAAAATTTGTTTATGATTAACTCAACTGAGTTAATATTATTCATTAACTTGTTCAACGTTGCAAACTATAGGTATTTGTGTGTGAAACACGGTATACGTATAGGTAGGTACTGTGAAGTGTAGGTATTATATTTTCAAGTATGTCCAAAATTAACGACACTCCCGGACCCTGCGCAGCAGCAGTGTGTAAAGTCAACACAATACAATAAGTAATCAACGCGCGGCGTCGTTTGTGATCACAGCGGTCTCTCCTTTCGAGTGGCCCGCGAAGTATACAGGGTGTCCAAAGAAGATATACCCATTGCGATATTCCAGAAAATGTTAAATTTTATTTTTCGACAATTTAACTAACAATGAGCTTTAAAATATTAACTTTCCATTATTTGTTATCACGCTTATTTTTCGGGATGAAACTACCCGATTCTGATTTTCAATCGGCAACTCATGTACTACACATTTTACAAATAGATGCAGTGTAAGTGTAAATACATTTTGGGGTCGCCAAGTGAAAATCAAAAGTATCGGTAGACGTTTCGTCCCCAATAGCGAGGAAGACGAAAAATAACGGCAATGCAAAATCGTAGAGAAGGCTTGTCAATGTCTTAACGGATAATTGCGAAAAAAAAAAAAAAAAAAAAAAAAACACTCCGAGATACCGCAACGGGGAGGTATATATTCGCGCCGAACACCCTGTATTTCAACGGAGTCGCGCGGCCAGTGCGGTACGCGTACGCCGCCCGGCACTACCGCTAAGGGATTTCGTCATCGTCGCGCCTAGGGTGAATTTCGTCGTGTAACGTATTGACTGCGCGGTGAGCGGCGGTGGTGGGGTGGGACGAAAAAACCGGTCCCGCAAACTCTCCTCTACCGCGTGTGTGCATCGCGTCGCTATAATAATACACGAGAGGGTCGCCGCGCGATTCTCGCCCCCTCTCAACCCCCCTCCGCCACCCGGTGGACATTCTTCCGCCGCCTGCACCGCTACCGCGTCGCGCCGTACGGGCCTATAAAATCGCGCGGGGCGCAAAAAAAAAAAAAAGAAAAGATATGTACGTTATTTATTTTTCTCCGCCGCCTATATACGTGTGTATGTATAAAAGTGCTTTACCCCCCGCTTCATCCTACCCCCGCAGCCGACGGTCGCCGTGCGCACTCTCTGTCTATCTCGCGTGTTCCGTCGCAGGGGAGACGGAACGACGGCGACGAGGGGCGATCCCGTCGCTGCAGAAAGGGAAGGGCGGTGTACGCGAAAAATCCCATTGTCCGAACACCCCTGCAACAACTTTTCGGCGCGAACACGTCGCTATTGTTGTCGCACGATGGGTGGTGGGGACGGGGCGAGGGCGGGGTTGAATATATTATCATGTACGTTTTCGTAGTATTACATTGTATATTTATTTCGTAAATATATGTATGATTCGTTATTTTCGCTCTCTGCGCAACAACCCCGTGTAAAATTTCTCGCTCTATCTCTCTCTCTCTCTCTCTCTCTCTCTCTCTCTCTCTCTCTCTTATTATTAATATTTTTATTATTTTTTTGTCAAAAAATCGTTTCGGTCATCGGCAGTAAAAAAAAAAAAAAAAATAATAATAATAATAATAATTTTTTTTTTTATTAAAAATACAATAAATAAAGACTACCGCGCATTATAATAGCAGCTATTCATTGGTACGTGTCTATACCCGTGTATAGGTTTTTTTTTTTTTTTTTACTTTTATTTTACACGCGTTAAATTCTAAAGTCGTAAAATGACGACCGGTTTTCCATAGTAGTGGTGCGCCGAAAAGTCAATGGTACGACGAAATATAAATATTATATTATATATACCTATACTGCTGCCGCAGTCGATAATAATAATAATAATAATAATAATCATATACATGTAAATAATGATTACAAAAAAAAAAAAAAAAAAAAAAAAAAAAAAACGAAAAAATAAAAATAAATAAAACAGATATTCGAACATTCGTGTAAAGCCGATCAACGACAACGTCACAGTTACGGAAACAGCGCGCATTATTGTGTACCTAGCCATACATATATATTATATAATAATGCTGCACGACGGTGATTTACTGTCTGTACGAAATATCGTCAAGTTATTATACTGTTTATTCGGATATTATATGCTCATAGGTGTACACAAATCGTAAACAAAGCCTTAAATCGGATAAATCTATAATCTCATTATGCGCAGTGTGCGCGGCGCGTGCATACACAATGCGTGTACACAACACAACCGCGATTAAGTTTCAAGTTTGACTAAGAATGAAAAAGTACCGACAGATTCGTTGAAAATCAAGTTTAAATAGTATGTACAACCGCCAGTGTTGTATTTTATCCAGACGGGTATTTATATATTTTTTATCTTTTATCTTGGCTAGACCAATCAGAAATAAATTATCCGAACCGTTAACTAAGGTGAATAATCGAACCGTCCGGTTGAATCTTTTTCAATCTAATAATATAAAAATTACATTTTATATTTATTAGAAATAATTTATACCGATTCCGGTGTATGTTTTAATAGGCAACAAATGCAAAATTATTATCATTATTGTTATTATTATTTGTGTGTGTGTGTGTGTGTGTGTGTCTATACGTTAAATGTTTCTGATTATTTATGTAATGCATATTTTATCTTCATGTAGATAATTATTTTAGCAATCGTCTCCATATCATTTATCTTTAGATATTTTGTAATGCACTTTAATCTGATACTGTATACGACCGGTGCTTAAATTGGGCGGGGGGGGGGGAGAAATTACCTCTTGTTTTCTAAAAATATTTCAGCGTACCCACACTATAATTTTTCATAACGATAGACACTGAACCGTCGTTAATAAACACCGACAGAGAGGTGTGATTAGAAATTTGACGACTCTAAAGACCGCATATTTACCGTCTTAAAATAATGTGTTCGTCGATTTTGTATCTTCTAATAAGCACAATAAGTTTGACGATGATAATATAACATGGTAATCACGTAATCACAGTTTCTGTTTTTTTTTTTCGATTTTTCGTTGTAATTCGACTTCATAATAATCGTAATATTCGCAGTGACCTCTGCAATTTGCACCGAATACGTATATATTAGCATTTTATAAACGCGTGTTACAGTTTTTTGTTTAGGTTTTATGCAGATAAAAATGTTTTGATCCCGTCAAAATATTCGAAAATTAGACACTATGTTCATCGTTTAATTGTTTTATACACCGATTGCATAAATAACGCGTTTGGTTAATTTCAAATTTCCTTTAACTTAATTAACTCAATGCCTACTAAATTAACAATTTTACTACATTATTCGAATATATAGATATACTGACGTGTAAATAATTTCTTTTTTGTATTATTGAACAATGCTCGTGGAGTTCTGAGTCAAAAACAAGTATATTGTGATATTCCCAGAATATACATCCCCGTGTTTATAGGTGCATTGATCATCCATATTTTCAAAAAATCTCAAACTCTAAGTTTAACCGATTTCACTAAATGTGAAAATAATAATTTTGCGAAAAATAAACCGATATATCCCCAGAGCATCGAAGTAACGAAAGCTCTCAATGAGTAAAAAACTCAAGTTTTCACTGATTGTACTGAAAATCAACGAGAATCTTCTTTGAAGTCTAATTAATCGTTTAGTCGTTTAGTGAATCTAAAATTCTCTACAACATTAAAGACAGAATGCATACGGACAGACAGACACAGACAAATTCACAAAGTGACTTACGCTACTTAACTTAACTCGGTTAATAATATATTAATTTAATTTTCAAATTAATTTTTAACCTATTGATTCGGTTAATTAATAAAATGATAGGTATTCATGTCCAACGTATTAACTCGTTAACTGTTTCCCAGATAACTAAAAATATAACTTATAATTCATTAATTTGTCCAATTTCGACTGACTAATATTTGTAGATATTATTCGCATTCGATTGTTTATTGGACAAAATAATATTATGTTATCGTAAAATATCGATCACCATATATCATTATTATTTACTTGAAAAATATATACATTAAATAATTGTGTTCGTGAAATATTTCGTCGTAAATAAATACATCATCAACACTTATCGGAATATCGTTAGGTATAAATTTTTACTCATCCATTATTCATACGTAATATATACGTATTTGTTTTAGAGGTTTTTTTTTTTTTTTTTTTTTGCTTTGAGGCTTATTATATTATAAATAACGCACAGCAACTATCCTCCGTCCGTCAAGTTATAATATTTCGATATCGTTGTTATTAAAAATATGCCTACGCCTTTTCGATTAATTCTAGAGTGGTATTTTTATAAAAAAAAAAATAACAATAATAATAATATTATTGGACCGATATTATAAACACCTACAGTAACTAGTCAATTATTTCAGTAAAAAAAAAAAAAATAGCGCGAATTCGTGCCTATATATATTATAATATACACGAATAGATTTGTGATTTTAGAGCCGGAGGCGCATTTGTCTATATCTATTATGTATTCACAATAGTAATATGGACGTCCTTGTTAATAAAATTGGACTCGCGTGAAGCGGAACAATCCAAACGCGATTAGATAGGTAGGGGATTTGTGTTTCGAAATGGTAAATATTATTATTTATGCGTTCGGCCAATTATTATTCTTGTAAAATAATTTCGCGTGTTTATTACCGATTTCCCAACGTACAATTAATTATTCGTATCGCACCAGGCATTACAATATGCCTATAAGCATAATCGTTCGATAAATTTAATTTCATCGATAATACACGGGCGGTGGCGTGTGCGGTACATTGAGCCTTCATGTGTTATTATTATTATTGTTATTATTATTATTATACCGTCATTATATATTACCATACAGGCGAAATGAAAATAACAATGATGATAAGATTAAAAAAAAACGTATAGAACGATTGATGACGACGATGATGATGATGATGGTGGTCATCGAACGCGTCCGATTTCGAATGGGTCGGCGGCAAACGACGATTAACGTTTGAACGAAACCCGTCCTCGTCTTTTACATCATCAAAAATCTCAGCTGTGTGTTATATAGGTAGTGCATATTATTAGGAGGAAATCGGAGGAATGGAAAAAAAAAAAACCCAGCGGAATTGGACGAAATGATGAGACAGGTGAGCGAGAGACATCCCTGCGGGACTCCAGACGTAACAATTATATTATTATTGTGTAAGTAGGTATCTGCAGTAATACAGACGATCATGTCCGACGTGCCCATCACAGACCTGCATCCCGGGGTCCGTGTAACGACAATCGTCAGCTAGGTAACGTGTAATTTAAAAAAAAAAATGAGAATAATATTAGCCGATGTATTAGATTCTGAATGAAGCGAGGAATGTGTAGGTTTTACTGTGTGTTTGTGTGTGTGTGTGTGTGTGTACTAGAAATCCTACCTCAACCAAAGACTTGATAAGACTTTAAACTAGTTGGTGCGCTGAGGCGATAATTTTGTTTGTATAATTTTTGTTGATTTCTGGGTTACCTTGACAATAAGAGAAAAATACAACTACTAATAATTTGCTCAGAATCGGTTTACGTTAACAATGATTATGGAAATTGGGTCTAAATATAAATAAAATTATTCAATATATCCTCCCTTATAACTTCCCACCTAAAACAGTGACACACCCATTATCATTATGTTACCTAGTAATTTTTGGTTTTATTTGTATTGTGTTTTTTTTATATCTGTATGGTTTTCCTTGTAGTTTTCTTAATAATTGAGAAAACGGCGGGAAAATATTTATAGAAAAGCTATGAACATTTATGGCAATAAAACGATTTTCGTTAGTTCGATTTGGTTTTTTTTTTGTAATTTGGTTAACAGGTTAACTGCCATGCCTTTTTTAAATGTTTATAACATGTTGCTATGTGTACCATTTCTGGTACACGGCTGAACATTATTATCGAGCCACATGTACCATATAAGGTACATTCGATTCGTTGACATTAGTTACACCGTGCGCCAAAATGGGTACACGTAAATGTGATTTTCCTATGAGTTATGTTTGTGTGGCCTCCTAGTAATGTTTTAGTAAAAATAGCGAAACAAATTTATAATTTTTTAATATTTTAATCAATATTTTTATTAATGACATGTTTTACTGTAATATAACAATTAATAACAATATTTTTTTTTTATTTTATTTTGTAACATAATCATTTTTTTTAAATTTTATTTTGTAACATTTTATTTTTATTTTTTTTTGTATGCATGAATTTGAAAAAAACAATCCAAACAAAAATAGGAATCACATTTAGGACAAATCGTTGATACGCGAGAGGTTTTCTTTCTTGCTATCTGCGTTCCTGTATACAAAAATGTATTTATTTAATACAATAAAATATAACAATTATATAATATAATGACCATTCAAATACTAAAAGCATAAACTAAAAAGCTTATTTTATGATTATTGTGGGTATAGCGTATTGGACAAACATTGTAATAAATTGTATTAATTGCTTGGCAATACAACAGTGTACCATATATGGTACACATGGCAGTTAACCTGTTAAAAATAATATTTGAGACCTACTATTTTCACAGAATATTTAAATTAACTTCTTATAGACAATAACATGGTAACATTTTAAAAATATTCTGGCAATTTTCCAGGCTATTATTATAGACATTTATACTTTTGAGTTTGTTTTGTTTTTATTTGGTGTTATGTAGATAAAATTGTTTTAGATATACTTGAAAATTCCTTAAAATGAGGTTCGTCATAAATTGTACATAATAATAAAACAAATGTCGAGTCTTTTTTTTTTATAAGCATTCAAAGTTCGAATTTATGTGATTATAATTTGTTTGGGTAAGTTAAAATAACCAAAATTTTAATACAATGTTCTTTATATTTTTTTCGATCTATTTTTAACGATAATAGATAGGTACCTATATACAATATTTTCTTTGGGATTTTTTATTATTATTATTTGTTTAGTGGCGGTAGCTATACGTTCTCCGAGATGTGTATTGCGCGGCGAAACCATGTAAATCCACGACATCCGGTCACCCGCGGTTAGCGACGCAAACGACAGACGACTACATTATAATACGACATATATTATTTTACTCGGGTTATTGGATATAAGGTTTCGACGGTCTCATATCGAAAAATAACATTGGTTTTTGGCGAGAGAATAAACATATCTGAATTGACGTGATGCAGGAGCGACAACAATAACACACGCGAGAGACCATACGACGATTATGAATCGTTCTTTTATATTATATTATTATGCTTGATAGACGTCCTAGGGTCACGAATATTATTTTAATAGGCTCTGTGGAACGTAAAAATACGTACAAATGTCCGTGTTCTTTTGTTTTATTACAAGCTCACAAATAAAATTTTTAAAAATATCGCTACAGTCATAATGGACACATAATGGAAATCGAATAAAATCTTTTCAAATTTTTGGAAATAATTTAGTAGGAAAAAGATATGAATACTAATATCAGTCTTGTATGAGAACATTAAGTTTTAGCAAATATTCATAGAGAAATACTAATTTAGAGGGACGTTAAAAACGTGGAAATCTATAAAATTGTACTAATATTATTATTTTGGTTTATTCGGTGTCTATTGAACCATCCCATTATTGGACTCATAACCAATTTTCAGCTATCCGTTTCCGAAATCATCCAACTCAGTCCACTTCTAAAGCTTCCACATGCTTCTTTTCCCATTTCATCCTCGGTATAAAATTGTAAGTTTTGGATTTTCCGTAAATGTCCAGTCCATCGCCGTCTCCCTTTCTTGATGACGACCTTTAAAAAATTATTTTTGCCTAACGTTAAATGTTGCAGTAGAGCCCTCTGTTTTTTCTTCGTCTCATACTCCATTATGTTATTCTTTACTGGTACAGTGATCTTTCCCTGAATATTTGGCTTTTGAGTACCAAAAATGTCTGTTGAACTCGACGTCCGAATTTCAGATTCGCGTGTATACAATATTGCTGGTCGAATTAAACCTCCGTTTAGCTTGTTTTAAGCTAAAATCGTCAAATATCAAACCACACATAATATTATAAAAGCAGTGGTATAATGATGACGGAACGATTGAAAGTGCCTATACGGTTTTTCGAATAATATCATGACGTTATAGCGATAACGGTGATGGTATATCCAATTTTTTTTTTTTTTTGATTTTACGTTCATAAATCAAAATTATATAATAGCTAACAAGATATATTTATTTATTTTTTTTTTTTTTGGCCCGCAGCTCCGGTCGATGATGTTTTCGTCACCATATATACGTATGTACACGCGTTCACACTTAAAAATCTCGTCTCTATATTATACAAACTGCCGGTGTGGCGACGTATAGTAACGTCGTACAATGTATAATATAAAATACTCGTGTTATACGTATCGGGGGATGACGGCGAAAACGCAATCTCCGACACCTTCCAAAAAACCGCCCCCCCTCGTACATATACATGTATATATATACAGTCTTAGGTACTCGGTCGGGGCAGCTG
The DNA here is from genome assembly GCA_902439185.1 of Cinara cedri. Lineage (NCBI taxonomy): Eukaryota > Metazoa > Arthropoda > Insecta > Hemiptera > Aphididae > Cinara > Cinara cedri. The sequence goes on along the minus strand of CABPRJ010001455.1, from coordinate 595,544 downwards.
TCTCGTTAAGGGTGTTATTTACGAGCGCACGTAGGTAGTTATTACCGGACTATTGTAATAGGATGTTATTATCATGGTACAGTCGCCGTCGCCGTCGTAAATTTTAAAACCTACTTGCATCGCGGGATACGTTTTTTGATTTTCCGAATGAGTATATTTTCAGGTATAGGCACCTATGTATAAAACGTAATTTTTATCGAGCACGCGTATCTCGCGACTGACCGCGCTCTCGAACGTATACCTTATAGGTCCGGAGATTAACGCGTCTGATTGTTTTCTTAAATTTATTACTTTATTATAGACAAGCACTGTTTTTGCCGTGCCACGATACAAAGATTGACAACATACGATATCGTTTTCTAAACGAGGCGGCCGGCGCAAAAGAAAAAAAAAGAATCGATAATTAAAATTCCTCATCGTATCTTCTTCTCTCGTGGTTTCAGACTTTAACACCATATAAATCGTCCACACTAAATGTTCCCAATTTCCCCTATCTATAATATAATGTTACTTTCTTCCATATTTTCTACTCCTGGCTTTACCTTCATTCGCTCTATTTTCCCATATTAGTCTCATCGTTCCACGCGGTCCTTTGCCCCGTGGTGGATTTTCTTTTTCTAGCACCGCTATCAGCAACGATCCCTCTTTTACGTCACACATATTCTACCTACTTGAGTCACTTTTTTGGAAATATCTTCTAAAATATTTGGGCGCTGATAGAGCTGCAAATTCTCTGCTCTCCAGTACTTACGTTTTTACGTGATTTCCCTGTGTAAATTGTTTTAAAACACAGATCCAAGCGTTTTAATTCCTACTACATACTTATCTTATAACGATAGAAAAATATCGCGTTTATCTCGATTCAATTAAGAATTTTGTTTTATATTTTTTCCCGCGTCGCCGGTAAGAATATGAGGGGTTACCTTTACCGTCTGTAGTCGTGTCACATCAGAGCAAATATCGTCGGATTTCATTTTAACAATATTATATTTTATAAGTGGCACGTAAAGGAAATGGCAAAAAAAAAAATATAATTCGATCCATTAACCGAGAGTAAACAACTCATATAGCGGCAGTAGTGTGCGGCGTTTAAATGAAATTCTATACTTTTACTCGACAACGTTATATATATTATATATATATATATATATATACATACATTTGAACAAGAAACCGGGTTTCCTGGGCGACTTCCGACCAGTTTTCGGATGATGGAAAGAGAGTACCTGCCCATATAATATTATCCGAGTATACCTGTACAAGTATATAAGAGACGGGGGAAAAAACAACTAGATTTCATACCCTGGGAACGGAGAGCACACACACTGCCAACACAAAGCATCCGATAAAATAATCTATCTTTGGGTGATGCGAGTGGTTCACAGGTAGTTACCGTCGGTCTGTATATCATAAGGAATATGCAGTGTACCTACGGGTAGCTCTACTATGGGTAGGCCGCGGACGAAAATGAAACGTATAATGTAACATAAAATATAATAATATAGAGGCGGTACACACATTTACGTCCGTGAAGAAAACGTTTTATGTCGCGAGAAATATAAGTATACAATGACATACAATGGAATATTTTGAGAATTCGCAGACACCGCAGCAGCCAATGATAATAATTGTAGGTATAGATATATTTGCGACACACTATCATGCAAAATGTCTATAGGTACAATGAAACGAAAACGGACGGATATTATATCATAAATAATAGGTACGAAATTCTGTCTTGAAATTTCAGTAACGTTTCGACAATCGATTACTATCGAAAGCTTATCGCACACTCCGATCCAAAGCTAGGCTAAGTTAAAAGTTAAGTTAATTTCAACTTATTAACTTAACTTACCAGTTTTCTATTTTAATTAACTTAACTTTAACTGAACTCATTTGCCTCTAGATAGAAATCATGAGACAAGTTAATTGCATCCGGTATTCTGATATGAAGTCTATAGGCTATGAACAGAAAAGAGTGGAGGTCCAGATTTGCAGCGATAATATACGACCTTTAATGAGAAGAAGGCGTTTCAAGACTTTTTATAATTCGCATTAAATATTCTAAACATTCCGTTAATATCAAACAACTCGGCTGTTTAAAAATATTGGAATATTTATTTTATTTTCCACAAATTGACAATCCCCGGCAATAAAATATTATGTAATATGGACCTACCAAAAATAAAAATAAAATGGCCTTTTTGATTATTTATTCGAATATATAAATGCCTTCGAGTTGTATTTTGAATGAGTATAATTTTATTATTGATGGATATACCAAAAACCCATTTAAATCGAATACACAAACCCTCTTAAAATGTAAATATGTATTATTACTGTATTTTTTTAGTTTAGTTTTTTAGATAACGAAATAATATAAAACCATATATTCTTACCATATATTTCCAACATTTCTTTTTTTTTACTATAATTTTTTTCCTTCGTTGTTTCCCCGTTCTGATCCCTTCAATCGTATATGTATGTATAAAATCATCGACGGGTGGCAATAATTGCGGACCTCATATTATATTATTACATACGCGGACCGTCTATAATCTAATCGGAGAGGGTGTGAATAATGTATGGAATCATGTTGAATTAAAAAAAAATAAAAAAAAGTATACACGCCAACACCTCCCGTGTGTAATGCAGTGCAGCCGCATCGTAAGACCTTATGGGGTAATAATTTTAAATTAATTTAAATTACTCTACGACGACCGCTGCAGGCAATGTGGCAGTGCTGTTACAGCAGGACTTATTGGTATTACCGCCGTGTTTAATAAAAAGTAAAAAAAAAATCCTAATAAATAGTAATTTTTTTCTTTTAAGCGATAAATCTAATACTTATTTCGGAAAATAATTTCACCTTTTTCGGTAATGCCTACATGAGAATACATAATAAAACAATACGGGCGCTTACACGTCACGTTCATCGTTCAAACACCTTTATAATAATATGATGTGTGAGGGGTGACGCTATATAGTATCATAATAATAATATGTATTATTTGATAAATTTGTGGTTTTTATAATAATACAGGAACGTGGCTTACGGTCCGTATAACATTATGAACGTACATTGCACATCGTACTACCATAAGGTTTGGTACTTAAAATGTATGTAAGTAAACGAAAAACATACTTAACAATAGGTACGCGTTATGACGGTTGAGTTTGCCGCCCATTATCTTCACGAATTTTACGTTCAAACATAACGGGTGTGTTTTTACACCCCCCCCCCAACCGAGTTGTAATATAAGTATGATAATATTTAAACAGTGTATACCTATAATGTTATGTGCATCGATGATCTATACCAGCGTTTCTTAATGTTATTTCTTTATCACTGCTGAAACTTTTTTTAATGTCCAATTTTATTGTGGAACTCATAATTTGTTTCAATAGTTCATATAACATTCGTGAAGATTATTTACAAAAATAATAACAACTAGTTCAAATAATAATCGTATAATAAATAATATTTTCAAAATCAACCGAACGTTCTTAATATAACAGTCAAACCGACATTTTAATTTTAAGGAGTTGCATTTTATTATTACAAATATACCTAGTATCTACTTAATATGTGTCTTTATTGATGATAGTTAAATAATTATTATCATGTTAAGTTCAGGATCAAGTCTGTTGTTGTACTTCGTTTTTGCCGATACTTAAGTTGAGAACATCTTTTCACACATATAACTAGTAACAAACAATAAAAGTGCCAACACGGATGTTTTTAACAGACAGCAGTTGAGAATATTCATCTTTAAGACTGCACCGAAATTCCTCTAATGGCATTAGTTTAAATTTATCTAGATATGATGAATCAGATATAATTTCAATAAAAATTAATACTCCTTTGTTGCCATGGTCGAAAGTTGTGCTTCGATAATAAAAGGGTTTTCAATCCAAAATTAATTTTGATATTTAATTTGCTGTTCATTTAGAAAATACTGATTAAAAGATTCACTCAAACCATTCTGGTGCCGAATAATTTCTTTTTTTAAAAAGCATTTTATTATTGGAAAGCAATTAAACTCGAAGGAGCGCATGCAAATTTTCAAAAATTCTAACTTTTTTTTGAAAACAAGAATTTTATTGTGAGCATAATATATACATTTACTTGTATGCTCTGAAGGGTGAAATTAAGTTCATTGATCTTTATACAAATGTCAGTTAGATAGGCATTTGAGTAGCCAAGTTTTATCTAGAAATCGATCTTAAAATTCAAAATGGTGTTTTTAAAAAAAATGTTCACGGTACCTGTAAATGATTTTTAAAACACAGATTAAGAAACACTGATTTATGCAAAGATAATTGCTACTGGCGCTGTATGTACGTCCAAAGATGTGCGTTTCGATTAATTATTTTAATATGTATTTCATTCGATTTTATCTAATTGTGTGCATTACCACCAACAAGAACTATAATTTGAACTTAACAACATATTGCTGAAAATTAATATTGACCACAGTAATCCCCTTAAAAAATTACCCGAAATTGGGAAAACAGCGAAAAAGGAAATTGATCGTATACATTTGCATACAAACTATAAGCAGTAAGATTTTTAATTGAGAGACGTGGATAAAGAATATAAAAATATATTAAAATGCAAGTGTTACGAAAGTTTCTTAAAATAATATTTTTGAATTCCTATACTTAATTGAACAGTAATTCTACACTAAAAACTACACTGTATTCTAGATTAGATTCTAATTCTACACTATCTATATTTAGAACAGACAGATTACAGTGCAATAGCCTCTATTATAAGTGAAAATTCGAGAATTATTATATAAATTATTATAATAAATCTATTAACACTTAAAAAAAAAAATAGATAAAAATTAGGATGCAGAGGGTAATTAAATTTATACACTGTGTGCAATGATAAAACATTGCCAACGAACAAAGATTCTGAGCGGAGTGGTATTTATCATGTTTTCCCTTGTTATTTAAGTATCTCGGAAACCAACAAAAATAAAATTTAAAAAAGAATGAAGTGCCGCAAATCTCTATACAATGTTTCAAATAAAGTACCATCAGATGGAAACTTCGCGTTTTTCAGGCTGTAGCAAGAAAAAAATTTGAGCATTTTTACTAACTGAAAAATAATTTTCCTAAAAAGAAAATTTTATATTTTTTCATATTTTTAAAATATTCATTCAGGAACCATTTTGTTATATTTATTTACGTCTCTTATTCGTATACATTGTTTTTATTTCAGATTTTGAGGGGAATGAGGATTGAATTGGATTTCATTGGTTTTGTAATAATAATAATGTTTATTTTGTATTTATTATGTTTTTTTTTGTCCATAGTGTAAACAAATTTGACTAGAAATCTTGCTCCGAAGTGTCAAGCATAGCACTTTTTCGGAAAGAGAATTTTCTTGGAGCGATACGTCATTTTTTGATTTTGCTAGGGGTTTTCATAATAAATGAGAAAAACCGCTAAAAAACGTAAGAATAGCGCGAAAATGTACGAAAATAATGCTTTCATTATTTTAAATTTTTATTGTCATTCAGTGAAAAATATTCGAATGGACTTGAAATTTTGACAGAGACCTTATATTTGCCTTTTATAAACGTGGTCAAATTTTCAAAACATTTGAGCCATTTTTGAGCTATAAAACATTATAATTTTGCGAGTTTTTACGTAATGTTTATTGGGTAGGTAGTGGGATACTCCGTGAATAAAATTTTTAGACCAAACAGAAATGCTTGACAATTTAACAGGAAGTTCATTATAAGTTGTACTAAGTGGTCAAAAAGAAAAAGTTGAGTTTAATGCATTTTATTTTTCATAAGAATTTTAATATCAAATATTGACGAAAATAGTAAATATTACGGCCTTTTAAACATGTATAACCGAATCGATGTATAATTGAATACTGCTCAGAATCGTTTTTCATTAGTAAAGATTAATCGTTGCCTATAGATATACATTCAATTTACCTCTGTATCCTACTTTCCCAAGTCCCCACCTTCAACTATGGCCCACTCATCGTGCGAAGTGTAGCTGTCTTTTTTCTCTTCTATAGTCTTGGATTTTAATTTCTCTGCCGTATTTGTATTTCAGAAAATTATCGTTACGGGTGTACCTATATTATGATTATATGTAACCGGACGAATAAATAATGTTACTTTTATAGCATTATTTATTCTTAAATTAGCTGACAATCTATCGTTTCATTTATATCAAATTGTATAAAAAATAATTTGTTTGTATTTTTTTTATTCAATGACGATAGCAAATATCGTAGTTGCTGCTTACGCAAATATATCAACAAAATCCACAAAAGTTCCCATTTATAGTCACTTAACTAATTCCTGGGGGGGGGGGGAGAGGAGGAGATAAACTGATATTTGGGTATATTAAATCCCTACAAAATATTATGTCGGTATATCGTATATATTATAATGTCAACTTATACAAGGAATTTCGTGTATAGTATAGTTATGTAGGCGCACGTGAAATCTATTTCGGTTCGTCTTCGTACAGAATTTAATAAACTCGTCTTGGTATTTTAGATGCTTGACTCGAATACACGAATAACACATTTATCGTTTCCTAGACTCGGCTCTTGTCGTTGGGCTCTGTTTGTCGTTCGCGACGGAAAATATTATTTTTTCGATTTTCAATGACTTTTCAATAAGTTATTTAGCTATATATAAAGTAAATCCATGTAGAATATTATATGTGTATTTTTATTCACTTCAAATACATACCGGTTGTCGTAACAGACATAATGTTTTCCGTTATAATTTTTAAACTGTGTGTGAATATTTTCGAAAAAAAAAAAATATATATATATATGTATTATTTTCCCATACCGTTTTACTCACGGTGTGTAAACGCAAACATGAAACGAAATCGATTTTATAGCTATACAAGTATTTGTTTACTTTATTGTACTTTTTTTTTTGCATTTCAGAAAATCCGACGGGAATGCCGGATGGGTATCGAATTTCCGATTGAAATAATTCGTTTCGCGAACATTATATTATTATCCATTGTTGTAAAACACAATATGAGATCCATAACATTTTATTGTATTAATGTATATATATATAATATGTATACAAATCTCCGATGACCATAGGTTTTTTTCCCGGAGATCACCCGATACTTTCAGATACTGTATAATTGTTCCTGTCATCGTCGGATTAAGCCAACTTACTATCGTGCTTTATATGGTCTCGATATCGATCTGACTTTATAAGTTTAAAAAATGAAAATATTATTTTATAGTTTAGGTGCTGGCTATTAAACTCTTTGATTACAACAAGCATACGTATTGTCAGTTTGGGATTCTACGCATTTATAGTTTTGCTCGATGTTTGGCGGAGATTAACTTTGAGGTAGTCCCAGTGACGTCCTAGTCGCCTGAATTTTCGTGGGAGAGGTTAAAACTTGCAAATTAGATGACAGGTTTTAAGGTGGCAAAAATTATCACGTCCCGAAAATTGCATTTAAGCCATTAATTAGGGCGGCTGGATGTTAAACACGATTAGCCAAATCACTGGTTTCTGTGTTTATATGACCTTAATGAAAATATCACCGTGATGCTATATGTATACACGCATGTTAATAGTTGTTCATAAATGCCGGTGAAGAAGTGTTCCTATAATCATTGTTAAGTCTTTAAACCGGTTGAAATTGGAATTAATTATAATACAACGAACATCGGCCCGATAACAGTAGAATAACAAACTAATAATAATTTATTATACAAAAGAACGACGATTGTGAAAATGTGTTAAATATATACATAATATTAATAACATTATTATATGGCTAACAAGACTACAATTATAAAATGTTATACTCATTGTATACGTATAATAATAATATATAGGTACGCTAAACACAATACACATAATACCCACGTGAATTTTGTATAGTATGCATATTATATTAGATGCATAATTAAATCAACAAAAAAAAAAAAAAAACATTCAATTAGCTGAGTCACCAGAGATAATTGTATACGCAGGTACGTGTAAAACCGTCACTTCCCCGTTTTACTTTATTTGGTCAGCAATGTTTGGTTAGCAAAAGTTAGTAATAGTTAATCGACGACCGACCAGTGCGGCGAGATATTATATAAGTTTTAAAATAGAATAAGCTAAAGTAGTGCCAGCAGGGAAATAGAACATAATACGTGTTGATGGGCCCCCCGTTAAGATGCTGCATGTTATTGGATCATTCCCAGAAATATATATGTCCTAATCATAAACTAGCTCTAAAGTGGTCACTATATATATATACACACACACACACACTTGAAAGACATATATATATACACACACACACACATATATATATGTGATTTACTGTATCATTTCTCTGATATTTATATGAATAATCATTTTTGAAACAAAATTTAATAATATTTATATACCAGTAGCCAAAATGTAATATAATCATACAGTCGGCGATATGAGAATCGCTAGACGCCGCAGCGCTGCATCCGAATACGATGTTCCCATTGGCTATCATTCTTATCACAACATAAACGCGCTTCTCATATCATCTGCACTTAACGTTTTTATCATAATCGAAGTATGATTGATTTGCTTACAAAATGTTACAATAGAAAAAATATTGATAATGATATTGCGGTTTCGTGCGTTAGTTGAAGCATTATGTGCATATTAAAACGTGAACATTAGAGTGAAGACACCGAAAATAGGCGTCGAGAGAGGAAAAAGAGTGGGACCGAATGGATCCCTTCCGAGTACGTAGCAAAATAGTCGCAATATTATTTTTACACGGCCAGTACAGGAAATTCGTAACTTTTTAATTTTTTCAGCTCAAGGAGTAAAACGTATGGGCAATTATTATTCTAAAAATTATTTAAAGAGTTATCTTTTTTTTTATTTAAATAATAGACAAAGTTCCGAATTTGTATAGCTTCCAGAATCCGAAAAACAAAAAAATATTATGTTCAATGATAATAAACGAAATGTGATATCCAATCATAATATCAAATCATCCAAATTATTTTATTCTATTTGCCTATTGTGCTTAATATAATGTTTAGCATGGATTGTGAATTTTTCTAAATGAAAAAAAAAAGATATGTTGTAATAGATAAATTCATTCAAGTATTTTTGAAACTAAAGACCTGTTACTGGAAATAACAACAGACTTTTTTAATATAGTATCCCCGCGTGGAAATTACGCGCATGTTTTGAAACCCTGCGTGAAAAAATTGAAGAATCTTTGATAGACTCAGAATCCAAAATCAAATTTATGTTTTCAAAATTATCCATCACGTTAGAAAAAAAAAATGCATTTTAAATATCGCGCGAACTTTTAATATTAAAATATAATAAACGTTCATTTAATAATTGATTATGTATTACTCGTGCATAGTAAAAAAATGTTCAGTAACGATATGATATGATATATTCAAATAATGCGAATTTTTGTGTTAAAAAATTAATATTGTGAAACTATCTGCAAGTTTCGTTTTGTTTGAAGAAAAACATTATAGTAAGTGTCGACTGTCGAGGTCATGTGCACGAGCGATATGCTCGTTTCCTCAAAACGAGATTGTAAAATAATTGAATTGTCAATTGTTTTAGGTGCCTTAAATCTACCTATCTAAATGTGATAAATATGTATAGTGTAATACGCACAATGAATGTTAATTGATTCAATCTGGAATTGTGGAATATATACAGTTTTGTTTTACATGTTTAACGCTTATAGAACGTAACCATTATACATTATAGATTCAAAGTAAGTATACCCAAGAAGCTGTTTATTTTATTAAGATGTACATGTTAAACGTTACGAGTATTTTACGAGGTACGTTAAAAAATGTGGAATTTCTGTCAAGTGACAGTTTACTTGAAACATGATTAATTCAACGTAAGTCCCTTATTAGATCCGTTTTTTTTTTTTTTGTTTTTTTTTCCTCGAAATAGATTTTTGTGGTCAATAAAAACGCTCAAAATTATTAACTTCGTGTATATCATAAAAAGATACGGATTTTTTTGCCTGGCGAAAGATTATTTCTAAATTCCGGTAGTTTATCTTAAAAATAAAATATAAAATACAATAACAAATGGCAATAAAACAGTTTTTTTTGTTTGCTAATTTTTGGGTTAACTTAGCTGCTACAAGAGGAATACACAACTATTATTATAATCTTACCAGTTTACCGAGTTTCGAGTAGGTAGGTATATTCGACTTTCTATAGACTACTTTAACTCGCACAACCTAATAATTTTACTCGACGCGTTGTCTATAATATTATTATTTAGACTTGAATTTGTGCAATTGACCAATATAAATTAAAATTACTCATACAAATTAAGTATCTATAATTTAAATTAAAATAAAGAAAGTCATAATTCATAAATTGTAAACAATATAAACAATAAAAAAAATAATAAATTACATTGAAACGGCATTAAAAAAACAACTAAATTTCACCGTCGAGCTTCTTATCTGATTTACTTTGATTGTATATTATTTAAAATTACTTAATTTGTGTTATTGACGTAAAGGAGAAATTTTATTTTGAATTTTTTTTAGCATTTTAAAATTATTTCATTATTTTTGGATGCATAAATACAGTTTAGTTGTTTTTCTGGACAAAAAGAGTTCAAACTCGAATATTAGAGTTGTTTTGAATGGGTGGATTAAAGTTTCAAAATGTTGGTAGAGTTTAATATAAATTTCACCATATTGATGTGGAAAGAGGGTTGTTTTAGCTTTGTGAGCCTCAAACGAAACCAGGAAGACGACATTTTATACGTGCTTGGGATAAGTATCAAGGATGTACCTTTGAGGGATTTTCACATTCATCCTCCACCCTTACTATTTGTAAAATTACATTTTCAGAGAAAAAAGTGAGTTTTAAACACCCCTACAGACTTAAGTATGATAAATGTCTGGCAACCATACCTATTTTTGATCGATTATTAAAATATAAAAAAATTAAATATTGTAACTGCGACAAGTCGGCTAAAGGAAAATTCGACCTACAGAACAGTAGTGACACTATTGCCATGGTGAGATATACGTCGCGGTGTTTAACGTCTCCCACAGGTTCTACCCTGTATTTCGAATTTATGACCCTACAAATTCGTCCTCAATTAATATACGCACGATCTTGTCGGATAATGTGAAAACCCCATTTTCGAAAACGAATCCTAGCGATCGTCATGGAACATGATATTGCAGGTCTATTATACACGGACGACCGTGCGGCCGGTGACATTATAAACAATAGGCACACCTACGCACACAAAAACACAATACATATCACATCAACTATCTAACGTTTTAATTATTTTAAAATTTAAAATGTAGATATTGTTACGTACACTTGGTGTCGCGAACCAAAAACTTGGTCGTTACGGGATGTTTGGAGGTAATTTCTTTTTTTTTTTTTATTAAAATCAAAATCTACAAAATCACTCGAAACAATATCCAAATAAAACGAGCTAATTTTCTAAAATCTAAAATTTTCTTGAAAGAGTCGGATTCCGATTCAATTTTCGATGGGAACAAAAAAAATTCTTCGCCAAATTATTGGAGGTATGTATTTTATATAATAAAATAGATGAAATATCATATTTTTTTGACCCCATTGTTCACGGCAAGAATTTGGGGTGATTTCAATATTAATGTATAAATCATTGCAAACAATAAACCATTTCAAGTGGAGCTGGTATAACTGGTTTAACTAATTAAAGTAGTTTTTTTCTCGTGTAACTACTATTGGGAGCCGAGGAATAAAAAAAAGTCCAAAATATAAGAGCGAGCAACTGTACGGAAATTAAAATGTGAAAATCCGGCTTCGAGACCCGCACCTGTCCGCCTGTATATTTAAAACATCAGATCTCAGCTGCGTACTTGTCTAAAACTGATGTATGTATCGTATAGTGTACATTTATTGTCAGTTTTCACCGAACAACTCTCGTGTCGAAAATGTAATTAGCGGCAGTATCTTTGTTTAAGATATAGAGATTAGAGACACGGTGTGGACGTTTTGGAGGACATTTGTTTTACTAACCAACCAGATTGCACAAGTTACAGAATCGAAAAAAAATTTACATTTTTATATGATTTTATTCCTAGCCCTCGCCATATAGTAAACGTATCTCCCGCTTTAGGTCATCTATAGTACCAACATTTTAAAAACAATGATTGCCAATACGTCCTGCAAGGTATATACGATCAGGACTTAAACCGCACGCCATATTTCACTAACAATACTGTTATATTTCTGATTAAATTTCTCTTTCTCTTTTTATCTCGTTATTAACTTATTGGTTTATAGAATATCCTACACGTTGTGTTCTGTATTTAACTAACACTGTTGGCCACCGGGCCTCTATTTCTCAATAGATGTACGGCGGTCGTCGAGTTCAATACTGCTCGGCGGTATGTTCATGGTTGAAGAGACGAGGGTGTTATATCCGCCGCCTTGAACTTCTTTTTATCCATCCGTTCGTGCTTTATGAATGCGCTGTAATCATTGTCTTTTTATCGATATTAATAATACAATATTCCAAACACCAGTCTTTATACGCGAATAACTAAACTATGAATATTCATTACGCAAAATCACGTAACAATACATCACGTTCTATTATCTGTAATGACAAATGTACTCGTGTTGTTTGGAAATAAGAAGTGTGCACCGATAACACGATAACACTACCCGATATCTACACGGAAATATTGGCCAACGATTTTACGCGTTTAACTAAGTTATGTGCAGATTTCACATCAACCCCGTACGGAAATGCGGGGCACGCCGCCGATACTACACCAGATATGCACGTGGGTGGATAATATTATATCGACGCGGTCGACGCGAGAAAAATCCGTTTCGGGGCTTAACGTCCCACCCCTCGTGTACACCAGCATCCGCTACCCGCGGCGAATGCCACGACGCGCGTACGACGGTACATCGCAAACGGACGACAATGGGGAAAACCCCTTTACGTTGAAAACGAATACGTGCGACCGTCTCACGGAATACGATATTGGCCTAGGACGCGCGGGCGCAGGCGTCGCATTAACGTAAACGATAACAATATAGACGCGCACCTACGCACACACTCTATAATACACACAAAAACACGCGCACACACATTTATATTATATTATTGTTATTACGAGTGTATAATTTGGGTACACCGGTGTGGCGGCGGGAAGATAGCTCGCGCACACCGGTGTGTCGTAGTGGGTGGCGACGGGCGAGATCGGTGGCGCGCGCCAGTCGCGCGAGCTGCTCTCCCCGCGCCTTGCCGCTCCGTACCCTCCGGCAGCTCGGAGCGGCCGAGGCGGCTGCTGTTGCCGCCGCCCCGAGAGCAGGTGCAAAGTTTTATAATATATTATACACTCCCGACGGCGGCGGCGGCGGCGGCGGCTGCATGTGTGTGTGTGTGTGTGTGTGTGTGTGTGCGCGCGCGCGCGAGTATGTGTGACGTGTGCGCGAGCGCGTGTGTAATACATTTTTCGGGCTACGACGCAGACACGTCTCCTCTCTCGACCGCCGTCGATTCCTGCAGGTCCCGTCTGCCGCTGCAGCCGCCGCCGCCGACGACGACGACGGCGTGTGTCCCGCGCCCGCACGCGACATTTCGCCGTCCCGGTATCGTTTCCGCGATTCGTCCTGTCGTCGCGCGCCACGCGCGTGTCGCATAATCCTCCCCGCGTTTCGACGTGCCGCATTTTCCAACGACCTTTGACGGCCACCGCTTTGCGCACACTGTTTCGCTGTTTGACAGACGAGACACGTCGAAACGAGTATCCATAGACACTTACTCGATACTGGGCAGACATGTACGGCGCGTTCGCGAGTGCATCGCCGCGCGTATAGATACGTCGGTTTTCAATATTCAGATACGATATACCGGACACTTTTTCGCGGCGATTAAATGTGGCGGAGCGGATGCAACGGGATGCAGTCTCCTATACCACCGATCGCACTCAAATGGCGTCCTCTGTTTAATATGGGTATACCCGCTCGTTCGGGCGCCCGTGGCCGCGATGCTTCAAAATTAGTACACATCTACATACTACTATCGATACACAGATTTCCCTATCACAACACAATAGATACTGTGGGCACTTTCCGAAACCGTCTCGAGATTACAAGATAAAATCGCATCCAAGATACGTATTCAAGAGACTTATTGTATCGAAGATTCTGTCCAACCCTGGGTTAGCGAACAAACCGTTTTGGCAATATACGTTTACTGCACAATCGTTCAACAACCTAATGTACTTTTCGACATCCGGGTTGCCGGAATCATTAAACAAATTATTAAAAACACGTTTACGGTCTTCGCGGTTACTGATTGTCTATTGGTAAAATACTGTACTTTAAACGAAACGTACACAATATTGCGATCAAATTGGCAAACAAAGCAGCAGTATTTATTGAATAAACTGCATAGCCAAAATTCGCCTGTTGAACCGGAAACATAACGGAAACCCGGATATACTTTGTACTATGGATGTAGGTGTAGGGCGTTTTAGTGGGTGAGAATATAGTATAATATAAATTAAATGTAATTCAATTTATATAGTATTGCCTGAAAACAATGATAAACCATTGTGATCAACGATTCTGAGATAGAAATAATACAGGTAGTCGTGTATGTTCGGCTCTTTATAACCTAGGTAACCCGGAAAATCAACGAAAATAACACCGATATATTTGTAGTCGGTTTTAGATTCTGAGCGAAACGAAAAATGTATTAGGTTTACTATGTTTGTTTTTTTTTTTTCATTAGATTCTGAGTGAAGTGAGGGATTTATTAGTTTTACTATGATGAGTATTTTTTTTTTTTTGTTTCTGTCTCTAAATAACTTTTCTTCTAGAAATCTCGCTCCAATAAAAGTATTACAAGAGACCTTTTTTTGTTACGTTTTGGCTTTAGGTGATACTATAAAAAAAGTCATTTTTTTTGAAATTCTCATCAACATTCGAGATAATGATGAAAAACTAGTTCTTTAGGTTAAAAAGATTAAACGATTAAAGATGATATTGTCATTGGCTGGCTTTACGTCAATATTCATTTTCATAATCGAAATACGCATAACACTAACATTACAATAATTATATTAACTTAAAAATCAACCGAGAAAATTAATTACCGTCATCTATTAAGAATGTAATTTATAATATTAGGCATATACAATAAATCCTCTCTACTTCAATGTCGTTCTTATAGCCGTCTAT
Organism: Cinara cedri; assembly: GCA_902439185.1. Classification (NCBI taxonomy): domain Eukaryota; kingdom Metazoa; phylum Arthropoda; class Insecta; order Hemiptera; family Aphididae; genus Cinara; species Cinara cedri. The sequence continues at coordinate 580,312 of CABPRJ010001455.1, read as the reverse complement.
ACATAATATTTATATATAAACTATAACGAGTACTTAAATATTTATAATATATATATATATACATAAATTATATTATTCTTGTATCGGGTTACAAGGGGAGGCATATCATGCTTATTTATTTACCAATGAAAAACATTCCCTCCGAAAAACTTGTTTGAAAATTTTTTTTTTTTTTTTTTAATTAATCTAGTTTTAACGCACGCACCTGCCAAGTCCGGTGTTATTCTGACAATATTTTTCAAATGATAATTATTATTAAATTCTATTATATAGAATCTATTATATATATATATATGTATATTGTATATCGCGCTCTGCACTCGGTTTATAAAATACACTAATGCCATGTATATTTGACATTTATACATACAAGTATCTCAACCTATTAAATTATTATTTTCTATGCGTCTATAAATTAAAGACATTTTTTTTTTTTTATGGGACCTTATATTCTCAATATTTTTATACGTCACAGTCCTAATCTCAATTCATAAATTTTACATAACACATAATTATAGAAAAATAAATATGATTTATGGTAGGAAGACCTATCTAAAGTAAAATAAAAATACATGTAATGCTACAGAGTTGAAAACATTGTCTTAAACTGCAGTGAACGAAAAACTTAAATATTAAATAACAAAAAGGTAAAACAACAGATTTAGTAATGTATGCACTGCACATCATAGGGACTACATTTATATCAAAACTTCATATTATGCAGTTTTGGTAAATATTAAATCAGGATTAGATTAATACAAATATAGATGTACAATATAAGATAAATAATATTTATAAAACCACCAGTTAAAATTCAAATATCGCGACAAGTAAATCAGATTAAATAGTTTTATATTTTAAGGTTAGCAAGTAATACATTGCTATAATATTATGACATATTTACTTTTTTTCTGTCTGTTAAGGTTACAAAATTTTCTTCCGGAAATCTTGTTCCAATCATTAACTTCAAGTGCGGTTTTTCGAATTTTTTCTAGAGGGGATCATTTTTTGATATTCCATATAGTTTTCTTCATAATCGGGAAAACGGGAAAATGTACGCAATAATAATGGTTATTTTCGATTTTGTTTTATTTATTGTAATCAGTTTGAAATAAATTTAGAAACCTGATATTTTGAATAAATACTTTAATTAATAATTACCGATTTATAGCCGTGGTAAAATATGCACAACTTTATTGCTATTTTTAAGCTATAAAGCTATATGGAGTCGTTTGAAATTTTCTAGTTTTTTAAATATTTATTTTATTTTGTGTAATAGGTAACAATTTTTGACCGAAAAAAAATGCTCGAAGTGTTTTGCTAGTAGTTTTTTTTATACGTGTTTCAAGTTCAAATTTTGATGAAAATCTATAACGATTTACGGAATTACAGAATAAGGTCTAACCGTATTTCGCTCAAAATCGTTTTTCGTGAACTATGATTTATCTATACGGATAAAAATTAAATTACTTTGTATTTATCCTACTTATATAAAATAATTCTTCGCTACAATAGCTCATCTCATGAATATCATCATGTATACCGTACGTAGAACGTATCGTGAAAAAATACAAAATACCTGCGATTTGACTGGGTTTTTTTTTTTTTTTTTTTAACAAATTAAAAAAAATTAATATGAAAATATGGGTAATTTTTGATTCAAATGGTACTAATAAAACCGTACATTAAATTTCGTTTTATTCAATGGATAATAAGACAAAATTCGTATTGTGTAACAACACAGTGTTTCAAAATCATAGAGAGGTATTATGGTAATTCTAACACATATTAACCGCAAATATTATATTTAATCGTATATAGCCCGTATAGTTTTTTTTTTTCGTACACTATTAAATTGTTAAAACAGGAAAAAATATAATAAAAAAGACCGAGAAAATATGTACATATTATACAATATTATTAATATGTATTATAATAGTCGTATTAATTGGCATCATATTATAATTTTCGGGGAAATATTACCCTATAATATTATTATATCTGCGTTATGCAAAACCCGTTGTTAATGGTTTTTTTCGTTTCGAATATACTCTAATAGGTATCTATCTGACATATAGAAAAACTTATATAAAAAAATGCATAAATATTATATGTATGTGCAATGTGCATGTGCGTGTGTGTGTGTGTTTTAATTAATCGTTGTGATAATCTATATGCAAGATTCATGTGGCGGACAGCTGTTTCGACTTTTTGCGTTTTCGAAGCAGCTGCGCCCTAACCAATCGGTAGTGATGGCGTTACGCTGAGAAATTCGTGTATAAACATTAAAAAAATAATAATAATAATAATAATTCGGTCAAATCAATTTTGAAAGGTATTTATTTATTTTATTTTTATTATTATAATTTTTTTATCCCGCATAGTTCTATACTTTTAGACAAAAGTTGTTCTGACTGTCATCCGGTCACGGCATGTACAAAAAAAGGGACAAAAATAATTAAGGGTTGAACGCACATTGTTTTGCATAGTATTCGATTTTTACGATAGAATGCTACATGGCATATACTTCGCTTTACAATGATCCAGATACTCTGCCACTGTTGTAGGAGGGTTGTTTGGAAGGTATAGGATATAATATATGAAAGGTGATTATTATTTTATACTGAAATCATTGCAATCGAAAACAGTTCTGAACGCTGTTCGGTAAACCAATAACTGGATATTAGTATATAACTCCTGATTTTTCTGCTAGTAGCCAATAATAAGTAACCAAGAAATAAACAAAAATAAAATTCAACAAATCGTTGGGAATCTAGAATCATTTTTCAATTAAAGTACCACCGAGTGAAAATTCTTTAAAATATCGCGTAAAAAAATCTAAGTATTTTTACTAACCGAAAAATTGTTTCCTGAAAAAAAAATATAGTATAACTAATAATATCTGTTTTGCTGTAGATACTGTCAGAATCTAAAATTTAATTATTTCATCATTTCACATTGTTCGTTACGATGTGGCAATTTTAATCAAAGTAAATGCATTAGATGCCTATTTTTTTCAAGATTAATTTGTCTAGACACCGTGTCACTGTATATAGGTATTTACAAATAATATAGAATTCAATCTGTTTAAATTAGAAGACGCAATACAAAATACGATCGATATAATGAAGTAAATATAGTCATAAATTATTGTACTAAAATAATATACAAACAATCTTGAAAATATAAGGTATTAAAAAAAAAAATGAAATTATTTTACATATGTAATATATAACATATATAAACAGTTAATGTATTATATGACTTTTTATACAACTAAATAACAACCATTAATCAATAAACAATCGAAGCATTCAGTAAGTAACCCGAAACACGATTTTTGACTGATTAATAATAATATTATTATGTAGGATTACTATATTTTGTATACATTTTTATTTTTTTTAACAAATGTATAGGGTTGTCGTTTTACATATAATGAGACAACAATTTTGTAATTCAATCCGATCGGATCAACTGTACGAGGTTAGGTTTACTGTAATGCGATTGAAGATCATTATTTATGTCATACCCGTCGTTTTTAACATAACATAACAATATTTAATGACAGGATTTAAACATATTAACATATTATAATTATTATTTCGAGAACTCCAATATAGCTGCCGCTGCAAGCGTTAAAGTCTCTCGGTCTTTCTCTTAACACACTCGCACACGCGCGCAACCCTTTCATCTGCTTTGATTGTCTTTCATCTCCTAACAACATCATAATAATATACTTGTGATTTTTTCGCAACGCGATAATCGCTGCTGTCTCGTCCACGAAATTCTTTATTGTAAACAAATTATTATACTTATAGGTACAAAACCATTGTTTTTTCGTATACCGCGGACGCGTTTTACAAAGTTCAAATTCACGTCTAATATTTATATAATATACATGATGTTATTATACGAACTCTGTACATTTTAAACGTACTTATATTATAATACGTATATAAAGTAATAAAACGGGCATATAGGTTATATTATTATGTTTTCGTGGCAATAAAAATAAAAACCCATCTATAATAATATATAGACCGCGTGATAGGTAGTACAAATAAGAACGACGACGAACACAACGACGATGTTGATGTTGATATACGAGTAAATATATATTATATAATACTCAAGAACAAAAATCTGTTTTTACTTTTTTTTTTTACGATAATATACGTATTGTAAAAGTTAGTTGTTCAGCGGTTGGACGGAAATGAAATACGATCTGTGGACCCACATCGTTAAATAAATTTAAAAAAAAAAAAAAATTGAACGATCTTTTTTTCGGTAAACGTACATAATGTATATCGGTATATATATATATATATATAGCTAAATCTATTATTGACCATTAATAGAGATGGAGACGTATTGTATTATTAGTATAAAACAGAAAAAAAGTGGCAAAATGATAAAACAAAAAAAAAAAAAATAAGATATAAAAAAATACAAACGTGCGCAGTTTTTCGTTGCGGGACGAAACAATACGAATTTATACGGGGAAAAGAAAACAGTAAATAAATAACGCGAAATTAATTCATACGAGATAAAATTAATGGCAAACGGGGCCCCCAGTGTGTATGACGACGACGACGATTCGAGGCACGCGCTTGACGGCGGCGCGCGGCGGGCACGGACCAAACCAGTTTTGTCGGAAATATCGTCGTGTGTGTAAAAACAAAAAAAAAAAAACAAAAACTTTTTCCGATATATTAATCTCGTCCAATTTATTCGGCAGTACCTCTATACATATATACATATATACAGGTAGGTATTTATGTATATACAGGTACCCATATAATATATTATGTTTATGCGTTTAACGGAATCCGATGGAAAGACGTTTTTATAAGATAATAATGTAATATTATTATTATTTTTTTTTTTTTTTTAATTCCTGTTTTGCCAAAATTCACGTGCGCCCGTGCGTCGTTGCGTCGTCGTACTCATCGCCGCCGCAGCCGCCGCCGTTACAGCGGCCCCGAGAGACGAAGAAGAACGACGCGGAGGGGAATCAAAAAAAAAAAAAAAAAAAAAAA